>MU223476.1:3419959-3431465 GCA_018584345.1 Thuja plicata
TTGATCCTTGAGGATCCGAGTTAGATTGCTCAGATACCTAGAAAGATAGATGACAAGATTCAAGATCATGGAATATCCAATTTTGACCATAAGGTATGAAAAATTGAATATGCCCCAAGTGATGAGAAGCCCCTAGCGATGGGGAGTTTTTGATTCAGATCAGACTGATTCAAGAATGATGCGAAAAGATTCAATGATGCAATCATCTTGCCCCCTCGGGAGCAAAATTGAAAGATGACAAATCATAATGATGAGGGTGAGAAATCATATAGAAATGAGATCAAAGAAGGATCAAAATTGATTTAGAGCGATCGAGAGGTCCTGTTGATTAGGTTTGACCATAGTTGACCAGAATTGACTAGAGTTGACTTTGATGAAAAGATTGCAGAAGCTGAGAAAATGATAACAAGAGATAATCCTGACAAGAAACCAACATCTAAAAATTGACTGCACAAGTGTCCAATCGCGTCGGTCCCAAAAATTTTAAAACATGATTTCGAGCTACTTAGGAGTGTCAGATTTTGATTTCGATCACGAAAATGGATTCAGAATAGTCTATTTAGCCAAGGGTGAAACTTTCACGGAAAATAGAGCACTTTGAAAAATTAAGTCAAAGGCTATATAAGGCCTGGAGGGGTCATTTTCAAATCATTATTCACCTTTTGACTTTATTGATGGCAAGGGCTCCAGCTGACACTGATAGCATTCCCGTGCACACATCGATTTGAGCACTCTTAATGACACAACCGACCAGCGGAGTATAATGCACCTGTAAGTAATCGCAACTTGATCCTGTCTTTTTAAAAAAAATTATCAATTTTTAGCGTTAGCATGTTTTTAGGGCTATTTAAACTTTGTCTCACCCAATCTCACATGAGGAAACAGTTGATAGCCTTTCGCATGAGGAATCTGAATCCTCGCGCGGGTTAGGGATTCCGTGCATGGGCCCCTCCCCAGCGCTCGCGCAAAGAGCGCGCGTGCACCGCGCGAGATTTCTAGAATCTCGCGTGAGAACACATCCCGCCTCGTGCAAGCCAGAAAGCTCACCTGGCACAAGAGTTTCCTCGCACAAAAAAAGAGTTTTCTCGCATGGGAAACTGGTCAAAAGTCAAACATTGTCATTTTCTTGTGTTGCAGAGTCAACCAGTTGCCATATCTTAAACTATGTGTAGAATAGGTTCATAGCTGCATTTGTTGTCTTTTTCTTTGAAAAATCATCATTGTTGAGGTACTGAACCAATTTTGTCACTTGCTTTGTAGGTCAACCTCCCAGACATCGGTTTCAGATCCCATCATCCTATCATGGGTGAGTTGTTACAAAGACTATCAGATGCCGACGGGGCCCATATTGATGGGCTGGGATTGACATATCTACGTGATGTACCTAATATTTGCGTGAATCATGGATTACTTGGTGCCCTAGTTGAGCATTTCCATTTGGAGATGAATACTTTTCACTTGCCATAGGGAGAGATGACGGTGACTCTGGAGGATGTATACCAGATTTTGAGAGTGTCATTCCATAGAGCTTGTGTAGAGTATTGCACACAACTGAGAGATGGTACATAGGCTTTGAGAGCCATTTTTCAGGATGATTTGGTGATGGGTCAGGCCATTTCATGGGAGGAGTTGATACAGACTTATGGCAGAGATTATCCCTTGGCAGTTGTTCTTGCACTATTTCTAAGCTGTCATCTGGTTCCTGATCGCGGTCAGCATAGTTTAGAGTGTGGCTAGGGTGTTATGCTCTAGAAGATGCTGTTGTTCCTGTAGTCACTTTTGGATGGGGCAAGTACATGCTTGCATAGATGTACCATGAGATGCATGAGATCGTGTATTAGGGTGCCCATACTATGGCGACAGGAGTCATTTTTTTGCAAATCTAGGCCTGGGATCACCTTCCCGTATGTAGGCCAATATTCCATGATACACGGCAGCCATTAGAGCCATACATTTATAGATACACCAGTCTGATGACCCAACCCGCGCTAGGTAAGACTGAGCAGTGGAGGGCACAGATTAATGATATGGCTGCAGTCATATGGTGACCTTGGGCGGCCACTGAGGTATGGGATGATGCTCGTCATGAGCTATCATACATGTTCTACTTGCGTCCTTTGATGGTACGTACCATTACTATCATTGAGCACTTCTTGCTCACGCGTGAATTATGCCAGTTTGGGAGGCCGCAGGATGTGTCTCTGGAGTATTGCACTTATGCCTGATTCATCGATGAGATGAAGAAGGGGTGGCAGAGATTTCTTAACAGGGGGTGCAGCATGATAGATGCCTGAGTACCACCAGCTAGGTGGGATTATATGGCCATGGTGATGAATGCAGGTATGACACCTACATACAAAGACTATCTATTAGCACACCCTTTTCTGAGATTCACAGCTCCAAAGGGTTAGATACCTCAGGTGGTGTAGCCACCACCACAGCAGCAGGCACAATAGGTTCCTCCACCAGGACAGTAGCCATAGGATCAGTAGCCACCTCTACAGTAGCAGGAGAGAGTTGTACGGCCCAGGACAGTTCAGACAGATATTCCTGTGAGACCCATGGGATCAAATGCGGGTGCTGGGCCAAGTGGAAGCTAGGACAGAGCTACAGAGTAGGGGGGTGACACAATGATGGTTGATGCTATTCTAACTGATCCTCTAGTAGGTGGACAGGTAGCACAGTTACAGGAGGCTCTTTGGAGAGTCAGGGAGAGAGCCTGTTAGACACAGAGGGAGTGTGACAACCTCCACACATAGGTGATCATCAAGGATACACAGATATCAGAGTGAGACCGAAAGATCTAGGAGTTATGAGAGGCACTAGCTAGATCATAGCTAGAGACCAGATACAAGGCTGCTCAGGCTTCTTGCTATTATGTTGCGTATATGATTGCAGTACCTAAGGCAGCGGATCATATTTTTCCTTTCATAAAGTATCCTGGTGCACGGTTCGTTCCACCAGGACCACCTCCAGTGGGTCCTCCTCCTCAGCAGTAGGTTATGCCACCCCCTCCACCTCCTCCAGGTGGTTAGATTATGATGTATATTGTACCACCATTTTGACATATTGTGCTCGAGTAGCACCCTTGTACATTCAGACTGATTGATATATATATGAGCTCAATTTTTTGGCATCATTGTACATGTGTATATATTGCTTTAAATGTGTATGTTTTATGAGATGATTTCCTATATGATTTAGATGTATGGATTAGAAATTTATGCAAATGGATGAATATGCAAATGTTTATGCACATGTTTTATTGATGTATGAAAATGCTATGATAGATGTTAGATGGATAAATTCTATGTATGATTTGATTTATGCTTATAATGGATACACATGTTTATGGATGTATGTATGCAAATGAACTTTTTGGAAATGAATGTAATGCAATGAATGCAATGGTACTAATCATCTCATGTGGGATATTTGCAATATACAACAGGTACTAACCAAAAGAACGCGAACGAAGATCAAGAACAAGGACCGGACACTCATGCAGTCGAGAAGAAACCATGATGAAAGATGAGGACCTTTGAAGAATGAGAAGACAAATGAAGAGAGCACCAAAACTACCACGATGAAAGCCTAAAATGTGAATGCAAGCCTACAATGCAAATTCAAGCCTAAGCTAAATGCAATCCTAAGACTTTGGTTGTTGGACTCATCGTATTTATCATCATCGGGTGCTTTTGGATCATCGGAGTCAATACAATCCTTACTGGTGCCGCTACAACCATAAGAATATGAATATGACTTTCATTAGATAAAATATAGGAAACGAACATAAGCACCAAGGAACAAAAGCCAAGGTGACCCGAACATTGTTTCCAGTTTGATATAGTAAAATTTCACAAGTAAACAAACACAGCAATAACAGTCAAGGAGATAATTCTGACCTCCCCTTGACATACAAATAAACAAGATTGAGGGATGTGAGGATTTTCCACCTTAATGCAGAAGCTCTTATCACATACACTATTTATTTGACATTGTCGGATCATCGAAACCACACCAACAAGCAGTAGACAAAGAAAATATTGAATGAAATTCATAAGAATAGACAGCATACCAAGAAAGAGTCAATCATATCTCAGCATGTTTCAAGGCTTACGAATGTGTCTATGTTTAGGGTATTGAAAAACACCATTGTGCTTGTGAGTGTAATGTGTTTGATTGCTATCGAGAGATGTTTACGTCATGAGATATCTGAAGCATGTTGAAAAACATAGATGTGTCCAAAGAGAGTGTTGAAAAACATTGTTTGATTAAGGTGTTGAGAAACACCAATTTGCACCAGTAGAGAGTTGTCCTTTGAAAATATTACTGACTCAAGTGCAAATCAAAAATTGATCGAAGTGGGGAGCCATGCCCCCAAGTAACAAATGGATCAAAGCCGAACAAACAGATAGTGAAACAATGTGAGAAATCTCAGCAATGTAGTGATAGTAGGCAGACTCAGTGAGAACCACTGGTGACTATCGCAAGATATTCTCAAGCATAAAGATCAATAACAAGATCGAAGCATTAGTAGGAAGACATAGTGAGGACCACTGGTGACTGATGCGAAGGAGAGTCTCAAGAAGATATGAAATGTCACGGAGCATCGGCAGGCAGACACAGTGAGAACCACTTGTGACCGATGCAAAAAGACAAGATAATGCCCCCTAGACAAGGAACATGCCCCCAAGTATGACCATTTTCAATCAATGTGAGGTCAAGCAAAATCTCAAAGATGACTAAAAGAAAAATCATGAGCACACTAAAGCAGGAAAGTGAACTAAAGAGAGAAAGCAAACTGAAGCATGAAAGCGAAAGAGCAACTGTGAGAAAGCCAAGATATGTTGCGACAGATAAAGCATTGCAGGACAAGAGGTGCCTATTTACCAGGTTTCCACCATCTTGGCAGAAATTCTATTTTCGCTACCATGACGCCTGTTTACCAGGTTTTCATCAATGGCACATTTTTCTCTTTTTCTCTTTTTTTGTATTTTCAATTTTTTCAATTTTTTTGTTCTTTTTCTTTTTTTGATTTTTTTGTATTTTTTCATTTTTTCATTTTTTTTGGTATTATCAAGGTGCTTGTTTACCAAGTTTTCACCAAGATAATAGATACATCAAAGCGCCTGTTTGCCAATTTTTCACTAAGATGATCATTTTTTAGGACATTTTACAATTTTTAGGATTTTTCCAGAAATAAAGTATGTACATGAGCATGCAGAAGATACCTCAACTGTAGAATTTCTTCAGGTGAAGATTGTTGATGGGCTCTTTGAATGGTTCACCTTCTGTAGTGGAGAGCTGATAAGTGCCAGACCTAAATACTATAGTAATAATATAAGGACCAAACCAGTTTGGCTCAAACTTCCCTTTCTAAGTCCGTTGTTGCTGATTTTTAGGATTCTCTCTCAGGACGAGATCACCCATTTGGAAGTCTCTTGGTCTAACTTTCTTATTATAGCTCTTTGATATCCTCTTTGATATGCTCTGAGATGATGAAATGCCACCTTCTGATGTTCATCCAGTACCTCAAGCTCTTGAAGCCGAGATATTCTAATGTCATCATCTGTAATGAGGCCCTTCAAAGAGACTCGCAAGGTAGGAATCTCAACCTCAATAGGCAGTACAGCATCTGCACCATAGACTAAAGCAAAGGGTGTGGCCCCTATTGGCCTTCTTATACTAGTGCGATAGGCCCATAAAGCTGGATTAATCTAGAGGTGCCAATCCTGTCTAGACTTGTGTATTGTACCGTGTAGGATCTTGAGAATTGTTTTATTGGAAGCTTTGGCCTGTCCATTTCCTTGAGGATAGTAAATAGACAACCAGTGTTGAATAATCTTGAACTTAGTTCACAAATTTGTCAGATCTTTATTCTTGAATTTTCCTTCATTGTTAGTGATAATAGAGGATGGTACACCATATCTACAAATAATGTAGTTTAGGATGAACATAGCTACAGATTTTCCATCAGCTACACTGAGAGGTACTGCCTCAACCCATTTAGTAAAATAATCTGTAGCAGTGATGATGTACTTGTGTCCTCTCAAGGAAGATGGATATATCTAACCCACTAAGTTGAAAGCCCACTGTTGAAATGGCCAAAAGGTGATAAATGGAATGAGCTCCTTAGCTGGAGCATGAATCAAGTTACCATGGAGTTGACATTTCTTGCAAGGCTTGGCAAACTGCGTAGCTTCCTTCTCCATATCGGTCCAATAATAACCAGCTCTAATAATCTTACGAGCCAGTGTCAGACCATTTGAGTGAGAACCACAAATGCCTTCATGTACCTCTTCTAACGTGCGTTTAGACTCATCAGGTTCTAAACACATAAGGAGGGTACCATCTAGACCCTGTCTATACAAGTCATTTTCTATGATGACATACCATGAAGCACTGCGAATAAGATGGCATTTTTCATTTCTAGTATATGGTCAGGAATAGTTTTGTTATGGAGATAGGAGTATATGTGGTGGTAGTGAGAAAAATCATGTCCAATTACTGAACAGACCATTTGGGAGTCAGGAGAGTCATAGGTAGGGTAGCATAATGTCTCCACTAGGAACTCATGTCTGAAATCATTCTCTGGCATTTGTAACATAGAGGCCAGAGTAGCCATAGCATCAGCCGCTTTATTATCCACCCAGGGAATTTGCTGAAAAGTGACATGTGCAAAGTAATTCTTAAGGTTGTCAACCATCTTTTTATAGGGTACCAACTTTTTATCTTTGGTTTGATAAGTGTTATTGACTTGATTAATAACCACTTGTGAGTCTCCAAAGACTTTTAGTTCATCCACCCGCCATTCAATAGAGATCTTGATTCCATTGATCAGAGCTTCATACTCAGTGGTATTATTGGTACAAGGAAACATTATTTTGTATGCCTTTGGTAAGGAGTACCGCTGAGGTGTGATAAACAAAATTCTAGCTCCTAACCCCTGTTGGGTGAATGAACCATCAAAGAACATTGTCCATGTCTGATGTGTGAGAAGCATAATGGACTCATCTAGGAATTCCATATTTAATGGTTGGTGATCTTTAAGAGGTGCTTTAGCCAATTGATCTGCAATTGTCTGTCCTTTGATAGATTTTCTCTCAACATATACAATATCGAACTCACTAAGGAGCATGACCCATTTAGCTAGTCTACCTGTGAGGGTAGCTTTACTGAGTAAGTATTTCAATGGATCAATATTTGCGATTAACCTCGTAGTGTGAGCCAACATGTAGTGTCATAGCTTCTAGGAAGTAAACACTACTGCTAAGAAAGCCTTCTTAATTACTGAATAATTCATTTCGTAAGAGACCAATGTTCTGTTGATGTAGTAAATGGCTCTTTCTTTATGATTTCGATCTTCTTGGGCCAAGAGAGCACCCAAGGATGTTTTCGTTGCTGAGATATATAAGATCAAAGGCTTCCCCTAAATGGGAGGCATCAGTATGGGTGGATTGGCTAGATATTGTTTAATCTATTGAAACCCTTGTTCACACTCTTTATTCCAGTCATAAGTCACACCTTTATGCAGAGTTTTGGTGAAAGGTTGTGACTTGTTAGCTAATTGCGAGATGAATCATCTAATAGATTGGAGCCGGAGACCTTTAATTTGTTTGATGTTACGGGGTGGTGTCATTTCCATTATAGCATGTACCTTTGCCAAATCCACCTAAATTCCTTTTGCAGAAATGATATAGCCAAGTAATTTTTCTAAAGTAACCCCAAAATGTAGATTTCTTAGGGTTTAGATGCAACTTGAATTTCTCCATATGATCTAGTATAGGACCTAGATCAGTGAGATGTGTCTTTCTATCCATACTTTTAGCAAGTGTATCATCCATGTAATCCTCCATTGTCCTATGCATCATGTCATGAAATATTGTAGTAACAGCTCTTTGATAAGTAGCCCCAGCATTCTTTAAACCAAAGGGTATAAAATTCCAACAGAATGTACCCCAGGCACAAGTAAAAGTTGTTTTCTCTTGGTCCTCTGGCACAATTTTGATCTAATTATAGCCAAAGAAGTCGTCCATAAGTGAATACATCTCATATCTCATTGTCATATCCATGATCATGTCAATGTTAGGAAGTGGAAACTCATCTTTAGGACACACCAAATTTAAATCTCTAAAATCTATGTAGACCCTAATAGATTTGTCATGTTTAGTCACTGGGACTATATTAGAAATCCATTCTGTATAATCAATCGCTCAAATGAACCCAGCTTTCAGAAGTTTTTCCAATTCTGCCTTGATCAATAAATCTACATGCGGATGCATCTTTCTAAGTTTTTTCTTGACAGGTTTCACACCTGGAGCTATTGATAAGTGATGCATAATGAGATCAGGATCCACACCCGGCATGTCAGAATACGTCCATGCAAAATTTATCTTTTTCTCTTGGAAAAATTCTTTAAATTCCTTAAGTTCCTCTATAGATAATGACTTGGCCACATGAATGATATGTGGATGCTCTTCTATTCCCAAATTTATTAGCTGAGTTGGTTCAATTAACACTGATGAGCATTCCTAGAAGTGACTCTGAAGTGCATCAAGTACCTCATCCTCAGGCACCTCAGAGAGCTTTTCACTTTTGGATATGTCTTTTATTTTTAATTTTTTTTTCTCTGATACTGCCACAATGTGGTTTTCACCATCAGAGCGCTTATTTTTTCTTCTTTTAATTTTTTGACTAAGGTACTTGATGTCAGCCTCGGTCATGTTGACACTTTCTTCACTATTGGAGGACATTATAGGCTCAAAAATGTGAAGGTATTAGGCTAAATTTTAATCATTCTGGAATGTAAGGACTTCACTAGATGAAGAAGGGAAATTCCAGTCTATTAATTTAGGATGTTGGAGGGAAAGAGATGCGACAGGTTCAAGTGCGTTCATAGTATAGTCATCGAAAGCGTTAACTAGCAAGCTGAGAGCTAAATCGATCTCGTCCAAAGGTGTGTTTGAATCTTTTTGATCCCTAACAACTGAAGTAGAAGACATGTTAACACCTATAGACTCAGACTCATTAGGATTTTCACTAGACCCCTCACTTACGTCGAGAAGTCTTTCATAAGATCCTACTGACAAACTATCAAACTCATACTCATGAGAGTCTGTATCTGAAATCTGACTTGGGTGCTTGCACCATGAAGTTTTTTGAGTTCTTGCAACACTAGCTTGTTCTTGTGTCAACCATTCTTGAAATTGTAGTGGTATGTATTGTTCTCCTTTGAAGTTAGGATCTTCTAAGTCTTTCCATTGCTCAAAATTTAGTGTCTCAAATGGAGTGGTTTGATCAAAATCACTATCAGTTTCAGCTGTACAGGTACATGGCACAAACTTATCTGGCTCAGCAAAGAATGTTTCCAGGTCTGGAGGGATGGGATAAGGAAAGAAATCCTCATTCGAGCTATCTTGTATAGTGTCAACTGTAGTTGTGTCTTTAGGTTCTAGTGTAGGTTCTACTTTTGGCACAAATTTATTGATCCCTAAGTGAAACGGGACCTTTTTGAAACCTAAACCAGTGGTGTCTTTTGTCTTTTGACCTATAGCTTGGATAGGTTCCACTAACCCATTGCCATTCACCCAAAAATTTTCATAATCTTAAGACCCTCACTGTTAGGATTTAATTCACAAGCTGGGGTAGTTTGTTCAGCTGTGTTCTTTCCTTTACAAAGCCAAGCCTTGATAGCTCTTTCTTCATCTTCATCTTCCAATGGTGTATTAGACCTTACAAATGTACCTTCATAGACTATCTCAAGAGTAGAAAAATATTTTTTATGCTCAGAAGGTCTCCCATAAGATCAAGGAGACAGGGGTAGAGCTGCTAATGATAGCATAGGTTCCATTTGATATCCCCCCATGCCTATGTCTCTTATTTTCAGTGTCTGTTCCATGTCTTTGAGCTTGGAATCATATATTTTTGTGTATTCTCTATTAGTTGGAACAAGACTGTCAGCTGATTAGTGAGAGAATTACAAGAAGAACCCATGCTAGTGGGAACGGTCACCTTTTCACCTTAAAAAGAAAACTTGATACATTGATGGTATGTAGAAGGAACTGCTTGCATCTTGTGGATCCACGGTCTTCCTAGCAAAGTATTATACGCAAGAGGAAGGTCTAGCACCTGACATATGATGTCTCTTTCAACTTGGCCAACCTGAATGGGTAGCACAACTAGACCTTTATATGTTCTCTCTTCCTCATCACAAGCTTTTATGGTAATTCTCTTGCGATAATCTATGTGATCCTCGCCATAACCTAGTGGAGCAAGAAAATGAGCGGATAAAATATTAAGACCAACACCATTATCAATGAGCATGTGGCGGACTAGCTGTTTGCCAATCATAACTTCTATGTGCAAGGGAGCATTGTGCAGGTGACTAATTGAGTGATCATCTTCTTCAGAGAAGGATAAATAATGCGGCAAGGTCAAATGACCCACCATGGATTGAAACTGATCCAAATTGATATCTTTGGGGACATTAGCTTCAGTGAGAGCTTTGTCTAGAATCTTCCTATGAGTAGGCAAGATTTTCAATAGCTCAAAAATAGTTATCTGAGAATTGGTCCTTTGAAGCTGGTCAAGTATGCTATAACCAGTAGTAGGAGGCATAGGGACCGCCTTCGTGGTTTTTTTGGTAGAACCAACAACAGTCTTATCTGCAGTTTGTTTTGGTGCAGACGTAGCAGTAGGAGGGTTAGGACCCTTGATAGAGATTCTAGCATTAGACCTAGTAACAATGTTCGCACAATCTTGAGATGTTTTAGATTCAGATAATTGAGACGTAGGGCCTCTCAAGACAAATGGGGTTCTGGGTTCAGAAACATTCCCACTTCCCTTGCCAGTAAACATATTGCAATATTCCACTTCCACTGGTTCAATCATGTTGATCACATTATCATAAGTGGTATTTGCGTAATTAACTTTGGCATTATTATTCTAAGCATTGGAGGATTCACCTTTCTCATGATGAGGAAAGGGATCTTTGAATGCTTGATGATCCAAATTCTTGTTATGATTCTCCATAATGATAACCTGGTTATCGATCAAATCTTGAACTTTATGTCATAATTGGAGACAAGTAGTAATCTTTTGACCTTTGTTTTGATGGTAATCATAGTAAGCATTCTCATTCCACCAATGAGGTCTTGGTTGTGGATCATATAGATGTTTCTCCAAAGGAGAAAGAATCTGATTTTGCACCAAAGTTTTGAAAAACACATCAAGCAGTTTTCCTAGAGAGGTAAATTCACACTTGGGTTGCGCTACCCAAGGTTTGTTGCCAAAAAATTTAGAAGGTTGTTGAGTATTGATTGCAGCCTTTTCGACAGCTTTGGTCACTTGTATACCCAAGGTGAGATTAAAGACCGATTTTGAAGAAGTTGAATTCACGTTATCGACCACCCCATCATTCACAACATCTCTATTTTTGTTGGAAAATTTCCCTTTGTCTTTGTTGGAAGATGAGGGATTTTGCTTGTTATCTTTATACAAGGTC
>MU223476.1:3474248-3498762 GCA_018584345.1 Thuja plicata
GGGAAAGCAAATGTGGTAGCTGATAATCTATCCAGAATTCACCATGCTGAAGAAGATACTACTTTGATAGATGATGCATTTCCAGATGAGCATTTATTTCATATTGCTGTCCAAAATCCATGGTATGTTGATATAGCTAATTACCTAGCAGCTAACAAAATTCCCACACATTTCTCTTATAAGGATAAGAAGATGCTTGTAGAGAAAAACTTCCATTTCTCTTGGATTGATAACACATTATTTTACACTGGACCTGACCAAGTCATGAGGAGATGTGTGAGAGAAGATGAGACATATGATGTTCTACATGCATGTCATAATGAACCATGTGGGGGACACTTTGCGGCCAAAAGGAAAGCACTAAAGATTTTAACAACTGGCTACTACTGGCCTACACTTCACAAAGATCCAGCCAGTTATACAAGTGTGACAAATGTCAAAGAATGGGCCGACCAACAAGATCGGATGAAATGCCCTTAAACCCACAGGTGGTGGTAACACCATTTGATAAATGGGGCATGGACTTTATTGGTCCAATAGACCCTCCATCCAATGGGAAATCATACATTCTGGTGTGTACTGATTACCTAACAAAATGGGTCAAAGTAAGAGCAATGAAGCATGCCAGGGACCATAAAGTTGTTGAATTTATGTATGAAGAAATTTTTACTAGATATGGCGTGCCAAGAGAACTTGTTACTGATCAAGGTACTTAATTCACTTCCAATCTATTAATAGAGCTCGTGAAGGAATATAATATCAGACATCAGAATTCAAGCCCCTATCACCCTCAAGCCAATGGACAAGCAGAAGTTACCAATCAGGAGATAGAAGCAATCTTAACAAAGACAGTTCATTTGCATCGCCAAGATTGGAGCAGCAAACTATCAGAAGCCATCTGGGCATATAGAATAGCATGGAAGACCACCACAAGGTTCACTCCATTTGAACTATTATATGGTAAAGCAGCAATGCTACCCATTGAATTTGAACACAAGACATTAAGAACAGCGTTGGAGTTAAATATTGATCTTCTTGTAGCACAAAGAGCACTTGCTGCATCTCAATTCTTTGGATGAAATGTGCAAGTCTGCCCTGCAATGCACAGAAATTATCCAAAAGAAAAGGAAATAGTGCCACAACTCCCATATTAAGAGTAAGCAGTTCCAGGTTGGAGATTGGGCATTGTTGTATGATTCTAGATTCCAAGAAATATCAGGCAAGCTACAGACATGATGGTTGGGTCCATATGAAATAAGCCATGTATTTACAAATGGATCAGTCTAGTTGACCATAATTGACCCAGTACACTTCAAGCTATTAGTCAATGGTCATTGACTAAAGTTGTATCACCAACCATAGATGAAAGAAGACTTCCTGCAGCAATTCAACCAACCAGTTTTAAAGAATCAACAGGTAACACTTCCTGCAGCAGAGGGTGTCAACCTTCTTCCTGCAGCTCTTCAATAATAATTCCTTCAAATCATGACCATAATAAAAACTTTATGTTTACATAAAGTTCAATTCTCCATTCACTTTCTACATTCTTCTTTTTAAACTCATTTCATTCCTTAATCTTCCATCCACCCACCTTCCACATCATCATTTTTCTATGCTTTCAATAAAGAGATCATGCACTGACGCATGCCGCCACCATCATTCCACTCTTGCCACCTTTTCCTAGCATGTGCAATGATGAATTGACAAGTATGAGATTTTCAAATTTATTTCCATTTTTAGCTCATAGATTTCATTGGTTATATCGAATACTGCAATAAATCTATCATTGCGGCCTGAAGCCAGTTCCGTACCTCCTGCCAAGTCTGACAAGTGAGGACACTTGCTAATGTTTCATAGGGGGTAGGGCAGTGTACCAATTCTTAAATGTCATTTCTATTTACTCATTAAGATCCTCAAATTTGTACTTTGGCCTTGTCTTAATTAAAATCTAGCTGTCGCATCACACAAGTGTCAAGTGTCGTACCTTTGTTCCCAAATAAACCCCTAATTGTCAAACTAGATGTGACCCAAAATTAAAACCATGACATAACTCTCGCATGAATATCTATAATTCATTTTGTTAAAGTACATTATTATTATTCATACCAAGAATACCAGAAGAATGTGAAAAAGGGTCTGTGGTTTTACAAGAGGTAGTCTAAAATTCAAAAGAGAAGAAGGTAATTGTCGAGAATAGAGCAGAGGTTGAATTTGGTGAGCACAAATGGGAGGCCAATTACAGTGGCATGAACCAATAGTTCATGGTATTTTACTTTCTTATGTTGAGGCAGTAAGAAGATTTAATTCCTGTGGATGGCTGGGATATTTCTTGAAATTGACGGAGTTTGATGAAGAAGAAGCAACAAAATTTGCAAACACATTTAATGAAGGCCAAGCAACAGTGTGGGGGTTGACATTCATTTCAATAGAGGAATGAATAGAGGAAGTAACTGGGCTACCAGCAGTAGGGGAACACTACCCAAATGCACACGATGCTAGGTCAGCTAGGGCCCAGTTTACCCTACCAGGTGACCCTCCTCTGGAGATTACTAAATAGGGGTGCAAAAGAATATCCATTCCTCTGCCATATTATGAGTTGGCCACACATATTATCAGGTATTTTACCTATGAAGGAAGATTTTCTAATTTGCACGCGCATCATTTTAATTTTCTTAGTTATGTAAGGCATAATATTCCAATGAATGTCCCCAATTTCTTGTTTAATATGCTATGCATTAGTGCCAAGGAAACCTATAAAGGAAATGACAATTATGTTACTCACCATGCCCTAATTAAATTTATCATAGAGAAATATCTTAGAGATGTCTCTCCTATGGCATGGGAAGAATTTTTCCATCATAAAAACCTACAGCCTTAGATTGCCCCTAATGTGCAAATTAGCCAAGATAATGCAGTCCCCACTGACCCAGCTGTTGAGCAAGGTACCCAAGGGGCAGAAACCAAAAATTTACAAGAAACTATGCCTTTACCCACTCATATAAGAAATGTACCTACTTTCACCTGGAAAAAAGGAAAATGAAAGTTAGAGGGAGAAACTTTGGTTCCTGCAGCTGAGCAACGAAACCCTACAGTCTCGAGAGGGAAGAAAATGAAGTCAGTTCCTGCAGTGACTATTCCTGCAGCCACTACTCCTGTAGCAGAGAAACCAAAGAGGGTTAGTAAGAAAAATGCTGTAGAGGTTGAGGAAACCCCTGTAAGAATAATCTCTAGGATGAGAGGGTGGATTCCTAAAGTACCCACCGAAAGCCAGTCCGCTTCCCCCAAACAATTTGAGGAGAAAACTCCTATTCATATTGTTTCAGATGATTCTCCTAGCCAACCTGAGATTCTAGACATTTCTCAAAATCTGGATGAGGAGTGTGAAGCTGAGCCAAATGTATGTCAAAATGACCCAGGAGCTAGTCATCAGGATGTTCCAAACTGTGAAGAAGAAACCCCTATAACTCACCAGCTAGCTTGCACAGAAACTGCCCTAGTTTCCTATAAGCGAACTTGGTTAATAAATTTCTTAGAGTAGTCATGGAGGGAACAAAGGAGGAAGAATAACCAGGATGAAAATAGTGGTTTGATTACTCTTCAAATGCTTCTCTTCCAATTATATAATAAGCATGTGTTGACAACCATTCTATGGGGAGAAGAGAAAAAGAAATTGCAGAAAGTAATAGTAGAACAAGGAGAGGAAATTGTAGAATTAAAAGATCAATTGGCAAGACAGAAACAAAGGATGGAATATGCCCTTAAGCTGACTGACTAGATAATTGCTTGTAGACCTCCACCTAGGGTCTATACCATCTATCTAAAAGAACAATTCATCTTATTCCAGCTGATGATGACCCTCAAGGATGTAAATGCAGAGTTCAAATCAGCCCAGGAATTTTATGGTTTATACCAGACCCTTCCATCATGGCAACAAAACTTACTTTGTGAGTTGTATGTGCATAATTTCATCATCCCTATAGAGACTAAATGGAACCCCCTACTTTACATAGGGGATATACACCTAAGGGACCTAATGTCTTGGATGCACAATGAGGCCAACTATGATAGACAACTGGAGAATTATAGAGAATTAGAGAAATCAAAACCCCTGCCATTAAGAGAAGAAAGCAGTCAACCAGAAGAATTCCTGAGGGATTGGTTCAAACTGACATATGGGAATGTTAAAAAGCAAATAAGAGATAAAATTTTCAAGCTCAGAACATATGTGTATGAAGAATATGACAAAATTTCTGATTTTGTCTTCCAAAGAGCCCTAACCAGTGCCAGAAGTAGGTGGAGTAGATTATCAGAGGCATTCAAAAGGTCAGAGCCACACAGCCCCATTAACCTTGAATCAGCCATACACCGAGCATTAAAATATATGGAGTTGGGTAGGAAAATCAGGCAGGAACTCTAGTGTCTGCTCACAATGCAGCCACCCATGCTCCTTTGGCCCCTGTATGACATTAACACTACCAGGCTTGACAGACTGTAAGAGGATCACAAAAGGGAAGTTTGGGAAAGAACAAGAGGATTCTACTACTCCTTCAAGAGCCAGAGGTGAGGAAGAACTGAAGTTGGTGACTTTAGGTCAATTGCCAGAAGATGCAATTATTGAGGACAAGCATTTGATTGACCAAGGGGCAGATGATGAGGCCAAATTATTGCCTTTATTTTGTATAATTTTAAATACTCTGTTCTAATTTTTGTCAATACATTTTTGAACCTAGCCAATTAAAACTTGTGATAAAGTCCAGTTAGAACTGATAAACCATGGGTAGATATTTGTGACATATTTTGCCAATATTATACATATAGTGTAGTATTTCATATAACCATCAGAATATATGTTCTAATATCTAGATTTAATTTGATTAATCTTGTTGCATGAATATTTTTGCATCACAACTAACTTGTCAGGGAAGGAAGCGGCTGGAGAGTGGTCGACAGCATTCAAGGAAGACTGTTGAGGACCAACTATGGCGGAGTGATCATCATAGCACCAAGAGACATAGCTACTACAATGGAGGAGCCACTATTCCAGGATGTGGGGATGTAGTGCTTCTATATTCCCTCTGCACTTTATTATGTTGAATTGGTCGCCCAAGCTTTATTACCCACACCGCAGGCTATTGCATTTCCACCTTCTTCTCCGAAATGTTTTCAGCAAGATAGTTTCATTTATGTTTTGTAATAAGTGTTTGATCCTCTATTTATAGGGATTGGAATAATATTTTGTAGTTAGAGGAAAGTTAGAGAGAGAAATTTTTTGGAAGAAAACTATTATATCTTACAGCAAGTTATTTTAAGTTTCATGTATTGTTCTTATGTAATGAGTTTTTGAAATACAATGAAGTAATTCTTGGTTTACATTCTGTGTTAATAGATCAGTAGAAACCAACCAAGGGGGCCCACTTGTGAGGTGGAATAGATTAGAGTAGATTAGAATTACTTCTGGCATTTCTAGTATTTCCAGTATTTCAGATAGAAGTTACAGTTTCTTCCTGCAGCATTGTACTTTGTGAATGTTCCTGCAGCATCTGCAAGAATAGTTATAATGGATGTTCTAGGTTGAAAGTATAGGTTTAAGTAGAGTTTTCAATTTCTAGAATTCAATTCAATAAGGAGATAAGTGTATTCTTTTCCTGCAGCACTAGTGTAGGTTTCTTTTATGTATTTCTTTCCTTCCTGCAGCATAAGTATAATGACTCTTTGAGGAACCTAGTGCACATACTGTGCCGACCATTTCAAGTATATGTCCCTGGGTTGACAAGTTAAATGCACCTCATAGTGGGAGAAGTATTCCTTAGATTAAATAAAATATTCCTAAGAAATGCCTTGAGCATGATTATTCCACACCTACTGTGAGGTGGTTCAACAGTGTAAGCATGTCAGTCCAGAGTTAGTCCAGTTCCTAGACCTTCTTATCCATTTCCTCATGTAGTTTTCAGCTATGTATCCATATCTACCACATGTTGAGAAATTTTCCTGTGTTTTAATCCCAAACATATGAGCTACCGACTCTTCTCAGTTTATAAGAATTTTCTTGTTCTTTTGGCTTCCATGCTTGCTTTTTCTTTTTTTTGCATTCAAGAGATGTGTTCCCATGCATTTTGCAAGTAGAAAAAAAAAATTCCATGTAGGATTCCTTCTTAGGTTTGTTCACCTTAGATCTACAATCATGTGCTTTGTGTCCATGCTTGTTATAGTTATAACAATTACCTATGAATGTAGAAGTGTATTTAGGAATACCTTTAGCTTTTATCCTACAAACATTTGTTGGGTGGCCTGGTTTTCCACAGTGATTGCATGACTGCTTATTTTCTCTTGGATTTGTGTAGACATCTTTTTGATCATATCAATTTGACAGTTCTCCATGCTCGGTATACCCTGAACTAGTATTTTTGTTGAGTCTTCTTTGTCCATTTAGAAAAGCATCCATCCTTTTTGTACTTTCTTCAGCTTTCTTGATCATATCATTATGTTGTTGTTGAATCCTTACTTCATGCTTTAGTTTCTCATTTTATTATCTTAGTTCACCAATAGCTTCCAATTTCCCATTGAGTTCTATGTTCACTCAGTTGGCCTCATGACTCATAAGAACTATTAGATTGGTGATCTCATGATGATCTTCAGTAAGTCTCTGTGTTTTAGTTTCTCTCTCTTGTAGCTTCTCAGTGATCTTCCTCCTATCATCAATACCTAATGTTCTTTCTTGTTCATCTTGTCTAGCATTATTCATAACATCAATCATTCTTACCATCTGTGTCTCTTGATCGATTTGCAGTACCTTTACTTTTTCTATCAGATGTTGATTGATTTTATTAAGATTTGTAATGCTTCCTTCATATGTGTCTGATGTATATATAGATGTAGATCCTGATGACTCAAACAAATTAGGTATCTCTTCTTCATGATAGTTAGTTTCATTGTAGTGAGATGCCATGACTTTTATTTCATTTAATATCTCTCTCATCTTGATTCTTTATTCTTTGTATTGCTCATAGAAGATTTGTATCTACAACTTCTGATTCTCAATATTCTTGTCAATCTTATACCTTTCCATTGTATGATCTTTTCTCTCAAGTGATTTAAACTTTTCAAAATAAGAGATCTAGCTCTAATACCAATTTTTGGAATAATGGAATGGTGTGTACTGAGAGGGGAGGGGTGAATCAGTACCCTTAAAAAAAATTATCAATTAACCCTTAGTAATATTTTCTTGCATTACCGACCATATTTCTTTTCTACCTTATGCATGTAATATCAAAAAATAAATGTAATTGCATGTAAACATTCATAGAAACATTCATGAAAATTAGTTACACATGACACAAGAATTTTTAATGCAAAAAAACCCCATTAGAAGGTAAAAACTGTAGTGGGGATGAAACCCACAAAGTTTCACTATCTACAGAATGGAAGGTGTTGGTTATGGCTACAAGTGTGATCACTTTTGATGATCTTACCCTGTTAGGAGTAACATTTTAAACTAGTTAGGTCTTCTCAGTTAAGATATTTTAACAACGTTGTTAAGTGTGCGCTTGGTTAAGAGATTTACAATAAGACTATTAAGTCTACATTCTTAAAGGATTTCTTCTATTTGCTACAATTGTTAGAGAGTAGTCAAAAATACTTGTTGACCTAATAGTATGCAATCTTGAATTTTTTATTATAGATCCTTTAAGTTCACAAGATATATGTATCACCTATAGTGATTGATTAATACCTTTATTCTGCTCGATAGCCTTGAATCTTGTTCTTCATAACTGAATTCATCTTTTTCTATCCTTTTGCATGAAACTCTCTGTCTGATCCATAGATGTTTATTGTAGCTACAATCATCATGTTCTGATTGATTACTACATCTATTTATACATTGTATTGACCTATTTAGGTTGCATGCTTTACAATAAAACTCTATGATCAAAGGTTTACAACTTGACCTTGATCTCCTAGTTTGCATGTTTACAATCAGTTAGACTGATTAAAACAATTACATATTCTTTACTTGTTCCTCAAGAAATGGTTTTACAGCTAAGAAAAAAGCTAATTATAAAACCGAAGTGATATATCTGATGTGTATCTCAAATCCTCTTTTCTCAGAAATAAAATTGTCTCTCAGTAGACTGGTGCTCAGTCTTCTATATAGTCTATGCTAAGTGATGTCTTTGAATTGTCTGTCAGTTTACTCTGTAAATTGTGTGCTTAGTTTACTCTATAAATTATCTGTCAGTGATATATGGATTTTGGTGTTCAGTATGCTTGTCTATTTTGGTGACCTCTACACTTAACTGTTTGTTGTCACTCGGTGATCATGTTACCGACAATTCAAAAACTATTTCCTTGTATACTAATGAAAAATATGATCCTTTAGGATTAACAGTTAATGTGTTTGCAATATCTTTAACATGGGGGCATACACTCCGCTCACATTTTTCACACATGCATTATGTTTGACAATCTTGTACATTTTGGATCCCTTATGGAAACACAAATCCATAATGCTTGATCCCTGCATTTGCATCTTTTGATCCCCTAAGGACACACAAATCCTTATGCCTGGATTTATTTTTTTTAGATTCCCCTTTTGGAGACACAAATATTAAGGATGAATCCTTGATGGGTTGACTAGCATGGCACACAAACCCGCTAGACTATCAATGTCATCTTTTCCAGCATGCATTTTTGTGTGATTCACAGTAAGACAAGCATTCTTACTTGGTTGAGACAATCACACCCCCTTTTTCCTTTGTTTGGTGATGTCTCTCTTATCTTAGTTTGGATTTGATTAGAACTTAAGTCACTTTGGGGCTTGACATTTCCTTACCTCCTTACCTTTGATGAGATCATCTCATGCATTTGATCTACTTTACCATGAGTTTGATTTTGGCTCATACTCCCACTAATGTGGGAGCTAAATGTACCATTTTAAAAGTTAGAACCCATTAATTTGGAGACTTGACAACCTTTTTAGGCCCCATTTTAGCTATCTCCAAGAACATGGATGCATTTATGCTTGATTTATCTCTTTTTCATCATTTTTTGTCTGTTTCTGACCGTTTCTTTTGCACCCCCAAGATCCTAAGGCTTTTTCCATGGATCATGCCTTCTAGTTTCATGAGAACTTTGGCCCATTTTGGGGTTTTCACATTTTCCCACCCAATGCAGTCGGCCCTTTTTGTTTTGACTCCCAAAATTGGTATAAAAGGATGCCTGCTCACTTCATTTGGGAATCCATCTTTGATACACATTCAAGAGCCACAAGCTACATCCAATTTTACAAGTTTTATGTCCATTACATGCTCAAGCCATCAATTACAAGCTATCAAGTTCAAGGTGCATTCAAGGAGTTCAAGAAAATAAAGGATTAATTGAAGGCATTCAATAAAACATGCATTTCCTTCCATAATCTAGCTTATTTCTTAGAGATAGTGGAGTTGGCCATCAAGGGAGGAGATCTACATGCACCAATATTGCACAATAATTCCACCATTCAAGCATACTTACATACATGATCTATGATTTGGCACTTTTAGATCTATTACATTTGTGAAGACATCTAACATCCTACATTCCACATACAAGAATTCATACATCTTTGTGGGTAAAGGGTTTGACTCCATCCATGAAGGTTTGACAAGCGAGGTGAATATTTACATTTGTCTTACTTTTACATTCTTCTATTTCAATTCAATATTAATTCCTAAATGGGGGATTGACCAAGAAAAGCCCCTTTCCCCCAAAAAATTCCATTTTTCTTATGTGTACAAGCAAATTTGTAGGTTTTTAATCTTTTGGCTCAGATTCGGCTAATTTAGGGTTTCAATTTCTATCAAACATTTGGATCTCAAATTTTTGGACATTGCAAGTGCAAGTCAACCTCGAACTATACCCAAGTGTGAAATGCACCCTCCAATTTGACATTTCCTAGGACCTTCAAATTTTCATAGTTTGTAGATTTCAGCATCCTGATTCTAAATCTGGCTCTGTTCCAGTTTCTATTGCAGTCTGCTACTCTTTTTTAAGATCTTATCTTGTGACCTCTACTAGCCCTCAAGATGAGTCCACTTTCCTCTTTGTCATTTCATAGAACTTACTTTGAGATATTAGATTGGGTCTTTTTATGTGTTTGATTGTTACACGTTCTTCTTCTTTACTTTCATTGCATTTAATTAATCAGCTAGTCTTAGGTCATTTAATCAAACACACACAATATCAATTGGCATTAATCAATATCAATCTGTAGACACCTAAGTCTGATTACCAAATTTTTAATCTAATTTATTTCTCTCCTAGGGAATTATTGATTAAATATTTAATATTTAATTAATTTATGTCATCCCACTAATTAATTAATGTCATTAATTAACTATAGTCTAATTAATTATCTAATGGAAACCCATAGCCATTTAATTAATTTCCTCCCCCTCCTATTAATTGAAACAATACTTTTATTTGATTTAATTCATTCAATTTATCCCTTTATTCCTCTTTTGATTAAATAACCCCTATTTAATCTATTTGAGCACTTGGATCCTAACTTTAACCCCTAACCAAACCAAGCCTCAACCACCTAACCTATGCTTCTAACTCAACCCAACCCCTTCATACCTACTAATCCCCTCTTAATTTGGTTAATCACACTTAATTATTTAAATCACCCTCCACTCTGATGAAATGGAAAGGGTGGTGGACTCCTAAACAATAAAGGATAGTAACAAACTTGCAAGGATTAGTAAGGTTTCCTAAGCCCTTGAAGGCTTCAATTTACCTTAAACTGACCAAGACTCCTCCCAATCATAAATGATGGTGGATATGGTATATTTGGATGGTATTAGGGTGGATTCAAGTGGTTTTAAGGTTTCAAGTTCAACCCAACACTCCTAGCCCTTGATTCTTCTCCAAACTAGCACTAGGCCTAATAGCCTTCCTTGTAGCCCTTCAGCAAGAGTAAATGGAACTTAACTTTGAAATTTCCCAAAGGTCTAGCCAAATAAATTATATTTTCAGATACCCTTTATCCACTTCTATAACATACTAAAATGAAACTATAGACTCTCTTGTACCATATATGACTGTCCTCACACTATGGCTCCAAAAATGCATAAAAAGTCTCCAATTAACAAAGAAACTAATAGTTATAGGTCGTCCCAATACCCCAACTCCTGGAAAATGTTACAAAATGGTTTCAAACCAAATAATATCAAATCAATTTCACCCTAGGATAATTCTAAGATCAAAACCCCAAATCATCACTTACAAACCCTTATTTCTAGGTCCACTTCAATGTCTTGTCTCCAATCACCTTAGGACCACAATGGAACTTTATTCATAAATTAAAAACCATTATAAGACACCCCAAAACATAATATACACCCCTTTTTTGGCTAGATCATTCGCTGCTATACCCTAGCCTCTAAATTCAACACACTTTCTCCTCTTCCTGACTGTGATCACCTTCACCTTCCCACTTTCTGCATATGAATTGTTTAAAGGACTATAATACAATTATAGATAATTCAAATTCCATGGATTCTAAGACTTTGATTCCATGGAATGGTCTATGCTCAAGAGATTGACTCAAAATAGTAAAAGAAAACCATACAATACAGTTGTAACACACTGTATTCAAAGGACAGTCATACAAAATAGTTCTTAAAATATTCAAAGCTCTTCAATGTTACCTTATAATGTGTATTGGATCCTTTGTGGATGTCTTCAACAAAAATCACATAATTTTTCAGATCTAAAATCACCAAATATGAGAGAAATAGTCTTTATTGAATTGTATCACTTGTTGTCTGTACACTCCAGATCCTTGTCTACCAGTACAATGGGTTCAATCTCAAATAGAAAACTAAATCTCAACTTCCCAAACCTCTCTTGATCAGTTAGAGGGGTTAGTTGAGTTTTTTTTTACATTAAATCCTTAACTTCCCTTCCAAATGGCTAACTAGTCGTTATGTTTTAAATATTTGGAAATTTAAACTATAAAAATGCTTTTAAAACCTTATTTATTGGAAACTAAGAACTCCAAAGGTTTTCCAACACCTAGGAGACTTAATTTCAACACTCCTACAACCTTAAACTACCCTAGGACATCCTTGGACACTAATGGTCCATTTTACAATCATTTGATCCTTTCAAGGATATAAATTGAGTCCTTACATTGCAATTTCATTTCATGACATTAAAACATAATGATTTCCAATAAATTGTAGTTAAGGTGATTAATCCCCTTTTTCCTCTGGTTCTCCTTGAAGGTCTTCAAATTCTTCATGATTGTACTATTTTTATTCATAGTGTTCTTAATGATCCTTGGTGCCCCTGCACCATACTCCCCACCACCAATGAAACTCTTGGCCCAAGAGTTACTGGTCTTGAATGGTCTCTAATATGGAGGGGTGAAGTAATCCCCCAAAGTAATCTCCCTCATCCTAGAAGACCGTGCATTCAAACACAAATTGTTAGAAGAAAAAGGATGATTTGCTGACTGTCCTTGTGGAGGATAGTGAGAATGGTGTAAGTCCTTCATTTTTTATCCATTCCATGGATAAAATCACTGATCCAACACCTCTGCTCCAGTGCTATGTGATGATTGCATTATAGGACACTTTATGGTCCCAAATTGTACAAAAGCTAGATCTCAAAGCTCTCCACCTTTAGGACTATCATAATAGCCTCTTGACTGTACCTTCTTTCCCTTGTGCCATCCAGTATCATAATGTACCTTCTTTTCTATCTCCTACCCAAAACACATGATTATTGGTTCATCTTGGGTTCTCAACAAGGGCTGAAACTCATACATCTTTCCTTCATGCTAAACTAAGTACTTATTGGTGAAACCATCATGGATAACCTTCCTAAACCACTTCCAAGATCTTCCCAAGATTAAATTCCATAACTTATATTTAGAACATCACATAAAACCCTATCCCTGTACTTCCCAATTGAAAACTCAATCATGAATTGATCACTAACCAACAAATTATGATCCATATTCACCCAAGTGGCATAATAAGACTTAGGATGTGAAAAAAATTTCATATTTAACTTCCTAACAACCTCATGAGACACATCATTATGACTTTCTCCTGAGTCTATAATGAGTCTACATACTTTACCTTGGATTAAACAATTTGATCTGAATATGCTCACTTGTGGATGCCATGGTTGTCCTCTTCCCATCAATAAGCATTCTCTATCCTCTGGTTGAATTACAATGGGCTCTTGCTTCTCTTCTCTCTTTGTGTCTTCTTCCATCAAGTTCACTCTCTTGTCTCTACCCATGTCCTCATTCCACTTAGGACATCTAAAGGATTGATGACCCACTTCATTCCAAGTAAAGCATCTTCATGTGAACATTCCATTTCCTCTTCCTCCACTTCTTCCTCCTCTATATCCCCCTCTTGTCTTTGGTGTATATGGCTTGTCTTTGTATTTATCACTGTTATTCTAAAAATCAGTGGTACCTCTACCACATCTTCCTCTCATAGAAGATCCTCCTCTTGTACTACTTTTCTTCTCATGTCTTCTTCATATCTTTTCTTCAGCCTTCATGGCTAATTGATAGCATTAATCAACTATCCTTGGGGTAGTAAGACTAAGTTCATCCTGAATGTTGAACCTTAGCCCCCCCATGTACCTTTCAATTTTTTCTTCCACTTCTTCCTCATGACATGTCCTGATATCCAACTTATGAAACTCCTTAGTATACTTTTGCACATCCATATCATTTTATCTAAAGTCTCTCATCTTCTTGTATAATTGTACTCTATAATCCCTTGGAAAAAAAATTTCCTTCATCTTATCCATCATACTATACCAAGATGTGATCTTTAGTTTCCCATTCTTCCACCTTTCTACCTGAACACAATCCCACCACAATAATGTATGTCCCTTCAACCTGGACTTTGCAATCTTCACTTTATCCTTCTCCTCTATTCCTTCACACTCAAAGTAATTTTCAATTGCACTGAACCAATCTATTAGTTCTTCATCATCCTTATTTCCTCCATACATATTTAAATCTATTCTTACCCTTGAATCTCCACTCTTTATGGCTTTCACCAACTTACCCATCCTTAGATCTTCAGGATCTATATGATCTTCCTCTTGGGGTACTTCTTCTTCCTCTCCTTCTTCTTCTATTTCCTCATCCAGTATGATTCTTTTATCCCTCTTCTCTAATTATAATATTCTCTCCATCATGGTCTTCATCATTTTTTCCTTCTCATGGTTCTCTTTCTCCCTTTGTTCCAATGTTGCTTTCAATTTCCTATTATTTTCCAACTTCTCTTTGACTATCCTTGCCAAATCTGTGTTTGTCATCCTTGTAGGAAACTATTTTTCCCCTTTAGACATGTTTCTTGATCTCCTTGTGTCTCTAATACCAATTTATGCAATGGAAATGGTGGTGGAATCCTAAACAATAAAGGATAGTAACAAACTTTCAAGGATTAGTAAGGTTTCCTAAGCCCTTGAAGGCTTCAATTTACCTTAAACTGTCCAAGACTCCTCCAAATGGTAAATGATGGTGGATATGGTATATTTGGATTTTATTAGTGTGGATTCAAGTTTTTTTAAGGTTTCAAGTTCAACCCAACACTCCTAGCCCTTGATTATTCTCCAAACTAGCACTAGGCCTAATAGCCTTCCTTGTAGCCCTTCAGTGAGAATAAATGGCACTTAAATTTGAAATTTCACAAAGGACTAGCCAAATAAATTATATTTTTAGATACCCTTTATCCACTTATATAACATAATAAAAGGAAACTATAGACTCCCTTGGACCATATATGACTGTCCTCACACTGTGGCTCCCAAAATGTATAAAAAGTCTCCAATTAACAAAGAAACTAATAGTTCTAGACCTTCCCAAGACCCCAACTCCTCAAAAATGTTACAAAATGGTTTCAAACCAAAAAATATCAAATCAATTTCACCCTATGATAACTCTAAGATTAAAAAAACCCCAAATCATCACTTACAAACCCTTATTTCTAGGACCACTTCAATGTCTTGTCTCCAATAACCTTAGGACCGCAATGGCACTTGATTCAGAAATAACCAACCATTATAAGACACCCAAAACATAATATACACCCCTTGTTTGGCTAGATCATCTGATGTTATACCCTAGCCTCTAAATTCAACACACTTTCTCCTCTTCTTGACTATGATCACCTTCACCTTCCCACTTTCTGCATATGCATTGTTTAAAGGACTATAATAAAATGTTAGATAAGTCACATTCCATGGATTCTATGCCTTTGATTCCATGTAATGGTCTATTCTCAAGAGATTAACTCAAAATAGTAAAAGAAAACTGTACAATACAATGGTAACACGTTGTATTCAAAGGACAATCATACAAAATAGTTCTTAAAACATTCAAAGCTCTTCAATGTTACCTTCTAATTTGTATCGGATCCTTTGTGGATGCCTCAACAAAAATCACATAATTTTTCACATCCAAAATCACCAAAAATGAGAGAAATATAGTCTTTATTGAATTGTTTCACTTGTCTGTACACTCTGGATCCCTATCTATTTGTACAATGGGTTCAATATCAAATAGAAAACTAAATCTCAACTTCCCCAACCTCTCCTGATCAGTTAGAGGGATTAGTTGAGTGTTTTTTTACATTAAATCCTTAAATTCCCTCCCAAATGGCTAACTAGAAATTATGTTTTAAATATTATTTGAAAATTTAAACTATGAAAATGCTTTTATTACCTTATTCATTGGAAACTAAGAACTCCAAAGGTTTGCCAACACCTAGGAGATTTTATTTCAACACTCCTACAACCTTAAACTACCCTATGAAATCCTTGGACACTAATGGTCCATTTTACAATCATTTGATCCTTTCAAGGATATAAATTGAGTCCTTACATTGCAATGTCATTTCATGACATTAAAACATAATAGGTTCCAATAACTTGTAGTTAAGGTGATTAATCCCCTTTTTCCTCTGGTTCTCCCTGAAGGTCTTTAAAGTCTTCATTATTGTACTAGTTGTCTTCGTAGTATTCTCAATCATCCTTGGTGCCCCTACACCACACTCATTCTCTCTCTTCCCATCACATCTCCTAAATCTCCCACTTGTACTCTAATCCAAGCCTAATAATTCCCTCAACATTTACATAATGTTAATCCATGTATTAAGAAAACCTAACCCAAACCAAAATCAACACAAGTCACGTCCTCTCTAATCCCCAACCACATGCATCAAAGTCTTCCTTAAATGTACTTACACATCTCTTACAGCTTTTTCCCTTCCTATTAATATTATATTCCTTCTTCCCACTTCTCCAAATCCCCTCACAATCCACAAAATGGTCAAATTCCCCAATCCTACTCTAACCCCCAATGTCCTCTCAACTCCTCTCTCATTGTGACACTTATGAGAATGTTATGCATTTGAGAAAGCACAATCCATGTTCTCACCTCCAAATTCATCTTGAATCTTCCTCAAGTTTGCATCTCAACCATCCATTTCACCTCCTCTTTGTTTATAAATTTAACCCTCTTCCCTTCACAAACCATCCACCAATCTAAGTATTGTTATCATGCCCATTCAAACAACATAATCCATCAGTATAACATCATAATGCCAAAATGTTTTCTCATCCATGGAGCTTGAGAAACATATTTGAGCACACATCCCTCTACTTGGGAAAATATAAACTTAAGGGTCTTTGGGTTCTTATGGTTTTCATCCTCTTGTTTGTTTATTTCCTTCTTTTGTCTAATCTCAAAAGTTATAGCAATTTTAGTTTTTTGAGTGCTTAACTAGTTTATGCATTCCTTTAACTACTATTTGTTGTATACATATTCAACAAACAATAAAGGGGAAGTATAAACAAACAAACAAAAAATGGATTTTTTAGATCCTAAAGAGGTCAGCACTCAGATCCTAAAGATCCAACATAGGAAATAGGAAAGACCCAGATTTAGGTCCACACGCATCCCAATGAGAGACCCCAATTTTATTATGCTATGGAAATTAAATACATACATCGGCTAGAAGATCCAATGTCTGAAAACCAACTTGGTGAGAAAGAATACCAAGCACAAAGACCAGTCGGTGAAAACCACGGAGCAGCCAAGAACAACCACCGAGACCTTTTTTATCTTTGTTGATTAATTGATGAATATCTGATAGAGATGATGAAGATCGAGTGATACAGAGTATCATGATTGTATAAATGGTTAGCTCAGTTGTTGTTTTGTCATTGATGTCAAGCAATTGATTAATTGTTTTTTATTGTGTTACCATATCATAAGAGGAGAAGTTAAATGGGTGAAAAACACAGATCAGACAATGAAGTAATGATGTTATAGTTGTTTTCTACTATATATTTGATGTTATCAAATCAGTACATTTGATTGATCAATTCAAGAACTCCAATGAATTAAGTTATGACCAAAAGAGATACTTTACCGAGCTAGACTGAGTTAGTCGGTAGAATGTTATGTGAGTTGGTTATTGTTACCGAGCACCGAAGATGAGTTAGACACCTAGCAGTGAAGAAGTTAGTTTCTGAGTTGCAAAGCAAGTTTTACCAATTACAATATACTAATACTAAATGATGATGAAATCAAATTTAATGTGAAGTGATGATGAGATGGATGAGGAAATGAATTAAATGAAGTTTTTTATAAGATATACGAAACGGAAAATTCAATGATGAGATCTAAGGTGAAGATAAAGTGGTTAAACAAAAATATGAAAGTTCCAAGAAAAATTACAAGTTCCGAGGTAAAAGAAATATGGTTTACCGAGTTGAGAAATATGAAGAAGTTGATCGAATGGTTGAGCACAAAGGAAGGAAAATAAAATTAAGGAGATTAAGAGGCAAAAGTGTATCTATATAAGGAATGATAATTACACACAGAAAAAGGCTACTAGTGAATTGAATAGAGAAGGAAAGAAGCTGAAGAACAACATTTACCGAGTAGAATAGAGAAAGATAGATTAAAGAATCTACAGTATGAGAAAGAGATCAATGGAGTATGAGATGTCAGTATTCAATTGACCATAAAGGATCTGATTCAAGCATAGTGAGTTTCTATTTTTATAGATCAAACTTTACTATTTCTTATTAATATTTGTAATAGAGAAATCTCTTAACTGAGTGGATTTAACCATCCTATTTGTAAAACCTAGACTTAGGTAACATTCCAAAAGAGTGTTTAAAGACCTCTAAAAAGGCCACTCCTAATAGGGTGAAGATCTTAATAGATCTGAGGTAAATCCCCTAAGGAGGTCACATTTAGGAAATGTGCTTGTAATCTCTAACAAGATAAGTTCTTAACCGAGCATACTTCAGAAGAGTACATTTTTATTGTGGGTTACAATTCCCACAGAGGTTTTTCCCAAATTAGGCTTCTTCATTAAATCTAGTGTCAACTAAGTTAAATCATGTGTTAATAAATTAATCTGATGTTGCTAAGTTTGAATGATTGATTATTTCTTATGTTATTTGGTGAATTGGTTATTTACTGTATTCAATAGTTACCGAGTGAATCAGTGAGTTTAGTTTTAAGAGTTTAAGGGTTTTGTTTTGTTTGATTCACCCCCCCCCCCCNATTCCCCCCCCCCCCCCCCCCACCCTCTCAATGTGACCAAGAATTGGTATGAGAGCTTTGTTACTCTAAAGTGATAAGTTTAAAGTACTTGATTTAAGATCTAAATATGTATAAGAGGGAAGCACCAAAGATGAATAGGGATCATTTCTCTACATGGAAAAAGAAGAATGAGGTTGCATGTGTCTAGAGTAGAAGAATATGCACTTTACTATCTTGAGAATGAATATGTAGCATCGACTACTGCACCTTTGACTATCAGTGAGAAAAGAAAGAAACATGAACACACACAACTTATGATTGAGATTGGTTTTACCCTTACCGACCAGGAATATGATGAGCTTGATGGTTGTACTACTATGAAATAGATGTGGGATAAGATTGTTTTGACCTATGGTGGAGATCAGCATGTTTAGAAGGCTAAAGGAAAAAGTTTGAGAAGAAAAATTGACTATATGAGGATGAAGGAAGGAGAGAACATATTATAATATAGTACAAGAATTAAGGAGAGTGTTAATTCTATCAGAGGAGATGGTGGTATCATAATAGAGGATGATGTTACAAGAAAAATTTTGAGAACTCTGCTACCAAGTTATGCTATTTGTGTGTCTTCTATACAAGAGCTAAGATCTATACCCTAGATGAATGTTTCACTAGATGTCACTATTGGTAAGTTAACTGCATTTGAGCTTAATGATTTTTAAAATAGTGTGGCAGCTACTTCTAAGATTGAATCTGCATTTAATTCTACTTTAAAGATTGAAAAAACTAGGGAAGTTGCTACTAGAGATGGATATTTGAGCAGTGCTACTGAGAAATTCTATAGTTTCACTGAAGGACTTGAAGAAATATTTACCGAATGCAGTGAGAATGAAAGAGAATTAGAATCCTTTTTGGCTAGAAGGCTACAAAGAGGAAAAGGAAAATACCGAGGTAAGTTACTCTTGAAATGTTTTAATTGTGATAAAATTGGTCACTTTGCATCTAACTGTCCAGAGAATGATAAGGAGGAGAAGAAAGATAACAGAGATAAGGACAAGAGATGATGATTATATTAAGAGTAATGAGGGAAAAAAAGTTATTTATGTTGCTATAAAAGATGATTCTGATGAAGAAGAACCTAGAGCCCTAATATCACAAGTAAGTAAGAATGAAACATAGATTATAGATAGTGGTTGTTTACATCACATGACTTGTGACACACTTACGTTTATTTCTTTGGAAAAGCATGATAAAGGTTATGTTAGATTTAGTAATGATGCTCCATATCATGTGAAAGGAAAAGGATCTATAATTCTACTGAATAACACAAGTGTGATGATGTCTATTGGGTTGAAGGATTAAAATATAATATTTTGAGTGTTTCATAGCTTAACAATATAGGTCACCGACTAGAATTTAAATATGGAAGAGTGAAATTATTTTATGAGAAGAGCAATCTTATTGCTACTAGAGAAAAATCTAAAGTTAATCTATTTTATCTTGATACTTCTATGAAGAGTTGCCTATTTTCTAAATTTGAAGATGTTTGGTTGGCACAAAAGGCTTTGTCATGTTAATTTTGACAACTTAATCAAAGTGAGTAAGAAGAATAGAATAAGAAGACTACCAAGACTTGAAAAACTAGAGAATTCTATGTACAGAGAATGTCAGACGGGTAAGATGACTAAATCTAGTTTTGCAAGCAAGACTTATGTTACACAAGGAATTTTGGATTTAGTTCATACTAATTTATGTGGACCAATAAGAACTCAATGTTATTATGGAGACATATATTTTATCCTATTTATGGATGATATTCTAGAATGATGTCTGTAATGTTCTTAAAAGAAAAATCTGATTCATTTCAAATGTTTAAGTGGTATAAGGCCCGAGCTGGAAAAGAGACTGGAAGACAATGGAAATGTCTGAGATCCAACAGAGGAGGTGAGTTTACTTCTAATGATTTTACATTGTTTTGTAATGAGAATGGAATCAAGAGACAGTCGTTAGCACCGAGGGCACCATGGCAGAATGGGATTGCTAAGAGAAGAAATAGATCCATTATTGATTGTGCTAGGACATTGGTGATTGAAAAAGGAGTTTCACAGAACTTCAGGATGGAAGTTGTGAGTACTGATGTTTATACACTGAACTGAGTACAAATTAAGAAAGGTACCAACAAGACAACTTATAAAATCTGATATGATCACAAACCTAATGTTAGCTACTTTAAAATCTTTGGGAGCAAATGCTATATTCTGAAAGATTCTAGAGAAAGAAAGTTTTATTAAAAAGGAGATGAAAGGATATTCTTAGTGTGAGCAATAAAAACTAGTGGTTAAAAGAACACAAAGATAAACTAAGCATTCAAACAACTAACTGATTACCACATATAAGATTAGACCCAAAAGAGAACTAAAAACATTTACAAAAGCTTAAAGTGTGCAAACCTCCCAAACTAAGTAGAATCTTCCTTTGATGTGTAGATTTGGTCCAAGATGGCTTGGATGTGTGCTCAATAGATACTTCTAGCTTCAAGATATTGGGTAAGTGTTGCTTCTATAATGATTTGGGCATTATAAGGGTGCAATGGGTGTTTTTGGCTCTCAAATGGACATTATAACTTTGCATGAAATGTGAATGAAAATGGAAGAGTGAAGGGATCAATTTATAGGCAAATGGAGGGAGAAATGGAGGGTCAAGATGTAAACTTGAGGAAGGGTCAAGATGCATTTGAGGGAGAACACATGGATTGTACTTTCTCAAATGTCTCTCATTGTAACAAGTGTCACAAGGAGAAAGGTTTGAAAGAATGGGGGAATGTGACCATTTTGAGAGATGTGAAAGGGGAAAAATATGTAAGAGATGGATGGAGTGTGTAAGAGGGAGGTAAGAGAATTTAAGGAAGACTTAAATGCATATGGTTGGGGATTTGAGGGATGTGACATGAAAGTTGACTTTGGGGTTGGGATTGAGTTCTTAATCCTTAGATTAGGATTGTGCACATGCTTAGGATTAGGCTTAGGATTAGAAGACAAGTGTGGTGATTAGAAAGATGTGATGGGAGGAGAGAGAATGAGTGGAGGGGTTAATTAGTTAATTGTGGTTAATTAACTAATAAGGAAGGTTTAGTGTGTGTGAATGGGTTGGGTTGAGTTGGAACCATGGGTTAAGTGGTTGAGCATGGTTAGTTTAGGGGTTAAAGTTAGGAACCATGTGCTCATATTGATTTAAGTAGAATATTTAATTCACAAGTGGGATAAAATAGGATTTATGAATTAAGTTAAAAAAATAAATATATTCATTCAACTTAATATAGGAAAAGGGATTTAATTAATTATTATACTATGGGTTGTCATTTGATAATTAATTGGACTATAGCTAATTAATTGAATTAATTGAGCTAGAGGATAACATAAATTAATCAAATAAATATGTATTTATTTAATCAATAATGTTTTAGAAAGGCACTAAATTTAATTAAATATGTTTAATCAAATTTCGGTGTTTATATTTTGCCCCTCTTCGACATAGGGTTAGAATAATGTTATTTCAAAGACATTTTTAAAATAATAGACGACGCGAAGATGACTTAGGCAACTAAGTTGCCCCAGGATGATGGAAAGAATAGAATTTGGTTAGCGTGATGCCCCCTTGAGAGGGCGGAAGGGAGAAACAGTGAAGCCCTGGAGGCATCTCAAAAAGAAGGTGAAAAGCGACAGAGGAGAAAAGGAAATGACAGTGGGAGGGAGAGAGGATTTAGCAAAAAATGGGTAAAAGGTGGTCTAGAATAAATTTGGAGGGGATGGGGGTGTCCGGGGGTGAAAAAGAAAGGCCCAGGGTGGGCTATATATGACTAGAAGGGTGACAGAATAGGTTTACTATGCACTTTGAGCTTATAAAATCCTTCATGATTTTGAGCTCTGTGATTTAACAAGTTGATGGCTGAGAGGGGGCGACTAAGGCATTGAACAGACATGGTGCGTAGCGTATGGTAGCACTGGGCATTGGACAGATATGTAGGATCGAGAAACTAGCTTTAAATTTTTGTTTTTGATGTTTGTTGTAGCTTTAGAGGGATCAAAAATACATTCCCACGAAAGGATCCCCAGTGGGAATGTCATCGGGATTAGCGGGAACACATTCCTATGAAATGTTGCTCGGGTTAGGGTAGGTTCAAGGGTTTTTCATGGGAACGCAAATGGGAAGGGAGGATTTGAATGTGTCACACAGATGCATTCCCACAAGGATTTTTTATGGGAATGCATTCCCAGAGCTGGGAGGGATGGGGAGGGGAAAAATGAAGCAGTCCTGCAAGGGACCAGGGGGTAAGGGGGAGCTGACATCGTGTCACGGGAATGTATTCCTGTGAAATGGGGTTTAGTTACCAGAAAAGTGTTCCCACAGTCGCAGGAATGTGAGCTAGAGGGGCGAGAATGCTAAGAGGAAGGGAATGGGCTAGGAGAACAAGAGGGGGGAAAGAAATGTAGTTTAGTAAGTTTTGGGAAGGAGTAGAAGGACTGATGAGTGCTTGGTTTGTGTGTAGTGGTCCGTCAATCAATTGGTGTCGCGGGAGAGACATTATGTCGTGATACATGCAACAAATCACTTTACATTGGTGGACTAGGCTCGAGTGGATGTGATTAGCTTGGGATATCTATCACACATGCCCCATAGGCAGGCATATATGGTGATGGTGACTACACTATGCGAGTGGTGGAGGCTCAAGATAGCATCATTTCATCTTCTGACAGGGGAGATGACGATCACACTAGAAGATGTGTACTAGATATTTTGGTTTCCCATCTAAGGGATAGAGGTGGTGGCAGCTCCTGTGACACAAGACGAGACCCTTAGAGCATTGGTCAAGCCAGGTGCCACACTTCCACTCCATTTATGGCATGGTTGGCTTGCGCTAGACTGACATTTGGATGCACATCTGGTGCGTTAGATATAATTTTACATATGCAGACTGGTATCGGGGTACATTGCCCCAGACATGGGAGGGACTGGCATTACACTCAGCTTGATCCCAGTGATCGTGTAGATCATAGATGCAGGAGTACCCATAGCATGAGGTACCTTGATGCTTGTAGAGATCTATCAGTATCTTCACCAGATAGTTAATCATGGTGGTGGGGGTCACAGGAGGAGTATTGGGTGTACCACCCTACTCTAGGTGTGGGCATGGGAGCACATAGTTGTGCTCAGACCGCTGGGGAGGAGTGCATGACAGGTGAAGCAGCCTGTGGTATATAGTTGGGGGAGCTATTAACATATCATGTCATGGATGATAATGACTATTGGAGGGTTACTATTGACAAGATCTGAGATGGGATCACATGGTGGCCTTATACACAAGTTGGACCATGGGAAGAGGACCAGCTACACCTACCATAGACCATGACACCCACATTCTTGGTAATGAAATGGGATTACATAGTAGAGAAGTACCAGCCAGATAGAGTGGCTAGACAGTTTGGATTCACGTAGGGAGTTCATGATCCTACAAGGTGGTACAGGAGAGTGACCTGGGAGAGGGTGTTAGAGTTTGGGCCTTCATTAGATAGGCATGGGTTACAGAAAGCCAAGGAGGGTATTTATCCCATCCAGTGGGATTGGAAGGGGGGCCAGAAGATAGGGGAGTACTTGAGAGTATAGGGATTTGTTTAGGAGACCATGTGTTGTGGGGAGGACAGGATTACCAATGGAGGCAGATAGAGCTAGGCGGGAGGTAGCTTTGGCTATAATTCATAGGTGGATGAGAGGAGGATGAGCGGTCAGATAGGCGAGGCTTGTACCTATGGTAGTACCTCAGAGATGAGCACCTATGGCAGGAGGGAGAGGAGAGGAGCAGAGGAGTAGAGGAGAGAGGAGAGGAGAGAGGAGTGAGGGAGAGGGGTGAGGAGAGGGGAGGGGGATCAGGAGATCAGA
>MU223476.1:3498835-3511904 GCA_018584345.1 Thuja plicata
GGTCATCATTAGGTAGTCCTAGAGATTCATTAGCAGAGAGATTGAGATCCATAGAGCTTATGCATGTCGACACTATGTAGTAGATGCGAGATACTCAGGGAGAGAGGGATGCACTAAGGATGGAGATGGATGGGTTGAGGACAAAGAGGGACCAGGCCTAGGCAGAAAGGGATTCTAGAAGGGTTGAGAGAGATCAGGCCCAGGAAAATGCAGCTGGCCTCAGGTGATAGGTGTTCGATTTGACAAGGCAGGTGGGGGAGTTGAGGGGAGATTTGGGTGTTTCATAGGCACAGTCAGGAGAGATGGTGGAGGATGGGTTCTCCCTTATGGAGGAGAGGGATAGACTAGTGATGGAGAGGGATTTTCTGAGGGTTGAGAGAGACAGGTTGCAGTAGAAGAGGCATGAGTCACTACAGGAGGTGGGGGTGTGAGATAAGAGTTAGCATTTGTTGGCAGTGATGGAGTGGGTGGTCTCATTAGGGAGGTGATGACACTTAGAGAGTGGGTAGGCTGGTATAGAGCCATGTACAATGTTGCAGTACTACCATAACAGAGAGATTCATTCAAGTCAGTTGGGGGCTCAGTGGTGTCAAGTGGAGGGGAGGTTGCCTAGTTGACAGGAGGTAGTAGGTAGGGGGAGGGTCTACACCCAGGGTAGAGGTACATAGATAGAGGATATGGCATAGCCAGAGGACTGGCCACATTCAGGTCCATAGATAGTCAGGTAATGGGTCTATCTAGGTGTAGGATGCAGAGAGCTTGTATACAGGAGCCTCTAGATAGGTACAGGATATAGATGTAGGGATAGGGAGTATTATTGGCACAGTTACAGGTACCATATCAACATGAGGCACATTTGCACATTTTTGGAGTATAGGTAGGGGGTCAAGATTCTCACTATTTTTAGAGAAGGCTCGAGCAGGATTGAGATATACACTGGGGCCCACATAGGTACCCATTGCAGGGGATAAGCAGGATACAGGGATGTAGGATACAAATAAGAAGCCTCCCATGGCTTCCTAGAGGGACAGTGATGTATTGTGATGTTATGCATGTATTTTTGCTAGGATTTAGAGCCCATTTTTGTATGTATATGTATATGAGACACTTTGGATGGACATTGTGGACTTTTATTCTTTCCTAATGTTGGAGCAAGTTTTTGATATATATATATGATGCGGAGTTTTTTGGCCGATATATGTATGTGTTCTAAATTTTGTATGGTTATGAATGTATAATTTATGCTATATTATGTATATGATGGACTGACATGTGGGTCATGAAGGATTTGATGCATATTTATGACATGTTGATTATGTAGGATGGATGATGCTTATATAGGATGTACTGACGTGTGTGGATGTAGGATGTGATGTGGTTTTATGATGTATGTACTGTATATGCTTATGAAATATGTATGTAATGTTAATAATAACCGAACAATGCAAGATTGAAAATGAACCTAAAATGAATCTTCAATGATTAAAAATGAATGTGAAAAATGTTTTAACAATGAAAGACTAAAATGAACCTTAAAATGAGTTAAAATGAATCTAAAATGAATTAACAATGCAAGACTAAAATGAACCTAAAAATGAGTTAACAATGCAAGACTAAAATGAGCCTAAAATGAGTTAAAATTAATCTAAAATGAATTAACAATGCAAGACTAAAATGAACCTTAAAATGAGTTAACAATGCAAGACTAAAATGAACCTAAAATGAGATAACAATGCAAGACTAAATGAATCTAAAACAAGTTAACAATGCAAGATTAAAATGAACCTAACAATGCAAGATTAAAATGAATTTAACAATGCAAGATTAAAATGAAGTGAAAGTGAAAATGACTTAATGCAACTTATTCATGAATGATTAATGCAAATGAAAGATGCATTTAAAAGGATGATAATGAAGATGAATAATGCAATCGATAATGAATGCAAAAGTGGGAAGTGGAAATGAAACACATCGCTAGCCAACTAGGGTCGGGTTAGTAGTTTAGAAGAAATGGGATGGGTAAGCATGTACACAATTAGAATTTAGGGGATAGGGGATGATAGGCAGTGGGGAATTTCAAGTTTGCATCATGGATGAGGGATTAGGTGTGTGGTGGGATCATGAGGGATTTCAATTAGATGAGTAATGGGATGTGGGATTGATTGTAGGATAGGATTGCTTGTTTGGATAGGATTTCCTTTTTGATAGTATTTTTGTGGATTGTTCTTGAAGCTTGAGTGAGGGGTATTCTGGGATGGAATACCACCATGAAGTTTGAGCACTTATTTTGATATAGCAACGCTAGAGACCATATTGAGGTTACTAGGAACACAAGGCCTTGTCACTGGTGTTGCATATGACTGACACAACAAACACACAGGGGTTTCCCTAGCATCACACATGAGTCCCTAAGGAGCCATGTTGGAAATGATGTTGGAAAATCCCACAAATAGATGACAGTTACCAAATGCAGCATGCAAACCCAAGCAGATTGCATACGTGCAAGGATCATATCTAAATGACTCACAGGAAGAAAACAAAAATATCAAGTTCCATAACTCATGTGCATCCATTCACAGCATACCATGATATGAAGAATCATGGCAAACTTGAGGAGGAGAATAACTAAAAGAATCAGGAATGATAAGAACCAAAAATAAAATTTCAAGATAAAAAAATTCAACCACAAGATGTCTTTTTCTAGAGAGATCAAATGATATGGAATGTTGATTGGATTTAGGTCTGACATGAGGAAGGATACTGTTGGAAAGATACAATGGAAACAATTGTTGTTTTATCATTGATGTCAAACCTTAATTGGTGAGACTATTGCTATCTATTTGAGTACCACATCTATTGATTGATGAAGAATATTTAACAAGAAGACCAAGTGGAATGGTTGAGTTATGAGAAATTAAAAGGGTACTTCATCAGTTGGCACATTGGAAAAGTAATGTATTGTTTATCTATAACACTAAGTTACAATGACAGTTTACTGGGAATAGTTTATGTTGAGCGAAGTTTGTGTTGACCGAGCACCAGTGTATGTCGAGCATAATTTGTAGTATCGACCGAGCGCCAGTAAATTGCCAAGTGAAAACAATGATGACTGAGTGGAAGAACACAGTGTTGGTCAAGCAGCAGTATTGTGGTAATTGTTGAGATTTGAGATCTCTGGCTGACATAGTTGATTTTATTGGGATATGTAAAGTTAATTAAGGATAAGCCATATTGGTCCACACTATTTAAATGCATGGGTAACCGTAATTAATGCATGGATCAAAGATTTAATTTTTGATTGCTTTGGAGAAGTAAATTAAATGTAATTATGGAAAGATCTGTTAGATCTGACCTAACCTAAGATCTACGATCTTGATTAAGCAGAAAAGATTTATTTTTACCTAGATGAAGAGGTTTAAGATAACCTCAAGGGGTTATTTATGTAATGGATGATGTTTTATGCAAGAGGATTGCATAGTTAATTGAATAAATTGGCATGATCTAGCAGAGAAGTAGAGAGTTGCATAAGTAATAATGGAGAGCAGATTCCCAAGCAGATCGGAAGATTGAAATTATAATGGAGGCCACTCATTGAATTAGCATTAGAGCTAAATTAGATCTGGATTTGCAAAGTAAGTTGTATGTATCAGATCACACCTGCTGATTACTTTCTAACCATTGTATCATTCAAAATCCTTTAACCGGGTTGACCTAATAGTCATTGTATAAATCCTTTGAGCAAGGTGAATTCAGGTGGAAAGTTCTAAGTCCTCTAACAAGTCCACTCTTGATAGGGTGATTAAATCCTTTAAGCAGGTCACATCTAGCAATGTGTTTTGTAACCTTTAATAGCGTTGGCTCCCAACAGAGCTCACTTCAGAAGAGTGAAAACTTGGTAGCATGTTACTGGTAGTTTTTCCCAAATTGGGTTTCCACATTATATATTGTTGTCAACTTATGTGAATGTTTATGTTGTGTTTTACTGTTAAGTTTCTGCAAGTTGATTACATTTGAATAGTAAATTGCATATTTATGTTGTTGACTTATGCTATTGCTGTCGAGAAGATCTGAGTTATTTAAAGTGCTATAAAGTTTCAATTGGTACATCTAGACCTAAGGATAACTGATTTACCCCCCCTCTCATTTATTCTAAATTCATTATAACAATTGGTATCAGAGCTTTGGTCTCTTGAAAATAGTTTGAAGGTACTTGGAGCAAAAGATCAAGATGTATAAAATGGAAGTACCGAAGTTAAACAAAGATAACTTCTCTACATGGAAGAGTTTGATGAAATTACATCTGGCTATTACTAGTGATGCTTTATATGCCTTTTTTAAATTGATTATGTAGCCCCTACTACACCTCTCACTATTGTATAGTTAAGAGAAAAACAAGACCACAATCAAGCAATGTTGGAGATTGCATCATCCTTGAGCTATCCTAAATTTGATGACATAAAGAACCGTACAAATAAAAAGAAAATTTGGGATACCCTAGCAACCATCTATGGAGGAGATACAAATGTGCTGAGAGCCAAATCTGAAAATTTAAGAGCTAAGTTTGATGAAATGAAAATGCAAGAAGCAGAAAATATAGTTCAATATTGTTGTAAAATAAAAGAAGTTGTAAATGCTATTAGAGGAGATAATGGAACCATTGATGATAACACCATTATGAGCAAGGTACTAAGGACTCTTCTTCCTGTATATGCTATTAGAGTCCCTGCAATTCAAGAATTGAGATATACACCTAACAATAATTTGACTTTAGAAGGTCTGGTAGGAAGACTTACTGCATTTGAGATGTCAAATTTTGATAACTACACTCCACAAGCTATTGATTCTGCATTCAAATCCCAGTTGGTCCTTAATAAATCAAAGAAAGGAAAGAAATGTGTGAACAGTGATAGCGACACTACAGATGATGATCTGGAAGAACTTGGAGCACTTATGGCAAAAATACTATCTAAAGGAAAAGGAAAATTCAAAGGTAAACTTCCTATCGTTTGTTTTTCATGTAACAAAGTTGGTCATATTGTTGCTAGATGTCCCGATAAGAATGACAAAGATGAAAGAAGAGACAACAAGTACAAAGATAGAAAGGATGACCAAGAATTTAGAAAGTATAAGGATTACAAAGACAAACGTAAGAAATCTTTCTATATAGCTAAAGAAGCTTCTGATAGTAGTTCTGAAAATCTAATGATAATGACATAGAAGTTGTGTTTGTTGCTATGAAAGATGATTCTGATGATGATGAGAAAACTGCACTAATTTATTATATGAGTAAAGGTGACCATTGGATTATTGACAGTGGTTGTTCACATCACATGACTAGTGATAAGGATAAATTTGCGACAATAGATCGGTGCAATGGCGGTTATGTTAAATTTGGTAATGATGCACCATGTCTTGTTAAAGGGAAAGGATCAATTAAATTGACTGACAATATCATATGTGACAATGTATATTGGGTTGATGATCTTAACTATAATTTATTGAGTGTTGCACAGCTGAATACTTCTGGTTACAGAGTTGAATTCCATCACAAGAAGGCAAAGATCTATGATGCTACTGGAGAACTAGTTGGAAGTGGAGAAAAAAAAAAGGTAACTTGTTCTATCTATACTTAGTTGATGAGACATGCTTGCTTGCATAATATAATGATGTTTGCTTATGGCATAAAAGGTTGTGTCATGTAAACTTTGATAACTTGGTAAGAATAAGCAAATTGAAAAAGGTTAGAGGGATGCCTAAGTTAAAGAAACCTGAAAATGCAATGTGTAAGCAATGTCAATTAGGAAAAATGACTAAATCTAGTTTCAAGAGCAAGAATCATACTTCTGAGGAAATTGTGGAATTAGTTTATACTGACCTTTGTGGTCCCATTGGAGAGAAAAGTTACTATGGAGCTAGATATTTCATTCTATTTGTTGATTATTACTCTGCAATGATGATTGTAATATTTCTTAAAGAAAAATCTAATGCGTTCTAGTTATTTAAGTGGTACTTGGCAAAAGCTTAAAAGGAGATAGGTAAAAGTATGAAATGTTTGAGATCTGACCGAGGAGGTGAGTTTATTTCTAATGAGTTTAATATGTTCTGCAATGACCGAGGTAGAAAAAGATAGATGTCCACGCCTAGGACACCACCACAAAATGGTATTGCTGAGAGAAGAAATAGATCTATCATGGACTGTGCCAAAACACTAATGATGGAGAAGAATATTGCACAAAAATATTGGAGAGAAGCTGTAAGTACAGCAGTCTATACCCTAAACAGAGTACAAGTAAAGAAAGGTACTAGTGCTACACCTTATGAGCTTTGGTATGGATATGCACCTAATGTAAGATATTTAAAAGTTTTTGGAAGTAAATGTTTCATACTCAAGGATACAGAAATGGAAAACTTGATGCTAAAGGTGAGGAAGGCATATTCTTTAGTTATTCAACTAAAACTAAAGCATATAAGTGTCTGAATTTTAACACTAACAAAATTGTGGAAAGTGCAAATGTTAGAATTGATGAATATGCAGAAAGAAATGAAGCTGAAAGCACATAGGAACTTGAAATTTACAAATCATTTGTCTATCTAGATGAGAAATATTCTAATGTATTACCTAAACTTGAGAATGAGGTTGTTGAGAAACAACTAGCACCCGTCGAGTCACAAAATGAGGTTTTCGGGCAACAAGAGGTAATTGTTGAGCTATTTGATGCAGATGTCAAGTCATAGAATCAACATGAATTGAACAAGAATAATGAATACTAAGCAAGACAAGAACCTACTCTAGCAAAGTATGTGAGGAGGCACCACAAACCTGATCAAATCATAGGATCGAAGGATTCTACAGTTATGACAAGAAGTAAGTTGAGAGACGGTACATGCTTGTTATGTGATTTTGAGCCTAAAACAGTAAAAGATGCCTTAGAAAATGAAGGCTGGATACAAGACATGAATTAAGAGATTGAACAAATTGAGAAGAATCAGACTTGGACACTTGTACCTAGGCCAAATGAAAAAAATGTAATTGGTACTAAGTGGGTGATGAGGCCAAATTATTGCCTTTATTTTGTATAATTTTAAATACTCTATTCTAATTTCTATCAAGACATTTGTGAACCTAGCCAGTTAAAACTTGTGATAAAGTCCAGTTAGAACTAATAAACCATGGGTAGATATTTGTGACATATTTTGCCAATATTATACATATAGTGCAGTATTTCATATAACCATCAGAATATATGTTCTAATATCTGGATTTAATTTGATAAATCTTGTTGCATGAATATTTCTGCATCACAACTAACTTGTTAGGGAAGGAAGCGGTTGTAGAGTGGTCAGCAGCATTCAAGGAAGACTGTTGAGGACCAGCTATGGTAGAGTGATCATCACACCACCAGGAGACACAGATGCTACAATGGAGGAGCCACTATTCTAGGATGCGGGAATGTAGTGCTGCTATATTCCCTCTACACTTTATTATGTTGAACTGGTTGCCCAAACTTTATTACCCACACCGCGGGCTGTTGTGTTTCCATCTTCTTCTCCGGCATGTTTTCAGCAAGATAGTTTCTTTTCTATTTTTTAATAAGTGTTCGATCCTCTATTTATAGGGATTGGACCGATATTTTGTAGTGAAGAAAAAGAGAGTTAGAGAGAAAAAAAAATTTGGAAGGAAACTATTATATCGTATAGCAAGTTATTTTAAGTTTCAGGTATTGTTCTTATGTAATGAGTTTTTGAAATACAATGAAGTGATTCTTTGTTTACATTCTATGTTAGTAGATTAGAAGATACCAACCAAGGGGGGCCACTTGGGAGGTGGAATATATTAGAGTAGATTTACTTCCATCATTTCTAGTATTTCCAGTATTTCAGATAAAAAAAACAGTTTCTTCCTGCAGCATTGTACCTTGTGAATGTTCCTGCAGCATCTGCAAGAATAGTTATAATGGATGTTCTGGGTTGAAAGTATAGGTTTAAGTAGAGTTTTCAATTTCTAACATTCATTTTAGTAAGAAGATAAGTGTATTCTTTTCCTATAGCACTAGTGTAGGTTTCTTTTATGCATTTCTTACCTTCCTGCAGCATAAGCATAATGACTCTTTAAGGAACCTAGTGCACATACTGTGCCGACTATTTCAAGTATACATCCCTGGGTTGAAAAGTTAAATGTACCTCATAGTGGGAGAAGTATTCCTTAGATTGAATAAACTATTCCTAAGAAAGGCCTTAAGCATGATTATTCTACACCTATTGTGAGGCGGTTCAGTGGGTATTTAGAAATAAGCTGAATGAACATAGAGAAGTAGCAAGGAATAAAGCTAGACTGGTATGCAAGGATTATGCACAAGAGGAAGGAATTGATTATGGAGAAACATTTGCCCCAGTTGCAAGGTTGGAAGGATTCAGAACCTTACTTGCATATGCAACCTACAAAGGTTTTAAAGTTTATCATATGGATGTGAAGTCAGCATTCCTGAATGGAATATTAGAAGAAGAAGTGTACATTGAACAAGCTGATGGATTTGTTGACCCAAGTAAGAGGAACATGGTTTGCAGACTACACAAAGCACTATATGGATTGAAGCAAGCACCAAGAGCATGGTATGAGAGATTGCACAATTACTTGATAAATATTGGATTTTCAAGAACCAATGACAACAACAATCTGTATTTGAAGACAGAGCAAAGAAAAGGTACTTTATAAGCTAAAAATTTTGTTGATGATATTATATTTGGTGGACAAGATGTGTTATGCCAAACATTTGCAATAGAGATGCAAACTCAATTTGAGATGTCTATGTTTGGAGAAATTAATTTCTTTGTTGGCTTACAAATATATCGGATGAAGAATGGTATCTATATTACTCAATCAAAATATGTCAAGGAGATACTAAAAATTTTTGGAATGGAAGACTCAAAACCAGTAAGTACACCCATGGCTACTGGACAGAAGTTAACAAAAAATGATGATACAAAATAAGTGAATGAAACCCTCTACAAGTCAATGATTGGAAAGCTGCAATATGTTGTACACAGCAGACCTGATATTACTCTGGATGTTGGAATTGTTGCAAGATTTTCTTCCAATCCCAAGGAAACTCATATGCTAGCAGTAAAAATAATTCTGATATATTTGAAAGGAACAAATGAATATGGTCTGTATTACAAGAAGAATGATAAGCAGCTCAGAGTTTACATTGACTCTGATTGGGTTGGAAATGTGGATGATATGAAAATCACCACAGGTGGAGCATTTATTTTGGGAAAGAGATTGGTTTCATGGACAAGAAAGAAATAGAATTATACCTCACAATCTACAGTTGAAGCTGAATATGTGGCAGCAGCAGTTAATCATTCTAATATTATGTGGTTGAAGATACTACTGAAAGGTATGAAAGAAGAGATCACAGAACTAGTTGTCATATATTATGATAAGACGAGTGTCATTAATATTTCTAAGAACCCTGTAATGCACTCTAAGACAAAGCATATAGCTATCAATTATCATTACCTGAGGGAGCTAGTTCAACACAAGGAAGTGAGACTGGAATATGTGAATACTAAGGAATAGTTAGCAAACATTTTTACAAAGGCACTACCCAAGGATGCTCATGAGTATCTGTGAGGTAAATTAGGGGTGAATCCCCTAACTGGGGATAATTAGTTCAGAATGGTACTGTTGCATCAAATGTTATATTTAGAATATTTGACACATTGATGCATAGGCAGTCACACTTTAGGAAGCTTCCTAAAGTTGTGAAAGTAATACTTGAATAGAAAAGAGGATTAGTCATAAGCAAGATGATAGGAATAGCATAATACTGAGTTAGAACAAAAGAATTTGCATGATGAATATGTCAACGTCTTTTGCATTTTTGTCAAAGAGGGAGAGTTTACTATACTTAGAGACAAAGGGAGAGTTTACTGAAAGAGAGAGTCTCCAGGCAAACAGAAATAGAAAGATTGCAGTATAATTACAGACATAGAGGGAGAAATTTTTTACAAGATGAGAATCAGAATTAAGATAAAGACATTAATAAAGATTTTTTCATATCAAGGAACACATGCAGAATTTTTGGATTATATGGTAACTATGTTTGTAAAATTATTTTTTTATTGTTTAGTGTTTCCATCAATGCCAAAGAGGGAGATTGTTGGAAAGCTACAATGGAAACAATTTTTATTTTGTCATTGATGTCAAACCTTAATTGGTGAGACTAATGCTATATGTTTGAGTACCACATCTATTGATTGATGAAGAAGATTTAATAAAGAAGACCAAGTGGAATGGTTGAGTTATGAGAAATTACAAGGGTACTTGATCAGTTGGCACATTAGCAAAGTAATGTATTATTTATCTATAACACTAAGTTACAATGAAAGTTTACTAGGAACAGTTTATGCTGAGAAAAGTTTGTGTCAACCGAGCACCAGTGTATGTTGAGCATAATTTTTAGTATCGACCGAGTGCCGGTAAATTTCCGAGTGAAAACAGTGATGACTGAGTGGAAGAACACAGTGTTGGCCGAGCAGCAATATTTTGGTAATTGTTGAGATTTGAGATCTCTAGCCGACATAGTTGATTTTATTGGGATATGTAAAGTTAATTAAGGATAAGCACGATTGGTCCACACTATTTAAATGCACGGGTAACCGTAATTAATGCATGGATCAAAGATTTAATTTGTGATTGCTTTGGAGAAGTAAATTAAATGTAATGATGGAAAGATCCGTTGGATCTGACCTAACCTAAGATCTACAATCTTGATTAAGCGGAAAATATTTATTTTGACCTAGATGAAGAGGTATAAGATAACCTCAAGGGGTTATTCATTTAATGGATGATGTTTTATGCAAGAGGATTGCATAGTTAATTGACCGAATTGGCATGATCTAGCAGATAAGGCTGAGTAGAGAAGCACAGAGTTGCATAAGTGATTACTTGACAGATTCCCAAGCAGATATGAAGATTGAAATGATAATGGAGGCCACTTAGTGAATTAGCATTAGAGCTTAATTGGATCTAGATTTGCAAAGTAAGTTGTATGTATCAGATCACACCTGCTAATTACTTTCTAACCATTCTATCAGTCAAAATTCTTTAACCAGGTTGACCTAACTATCATTGTATAAATCCTTTGAGCAATGTGACATTCAGGTGGAATGTTTTAAGTCCTCTAACAAGGCCACTCCTGATAGGGTGATTAAATCATTTAACCAGGTCACATCTAGAAATGTGTTTTGTAACCTTTAACAGGGTTGGCTCATAGCAGAGCTCATTTCAGAAGAGTGAAAATTTGGTAGCATGTTACTGGTGGTTTTTCCCAAATTGGGTTTCCACGTTAAATATTGGTGTCAACTTATGTGAATGTTTATGTTGTGTTTTAATGTTAAGTTTCTGCAAGCGGATTACACTTGAACAGTAAACTGCATATTTATGTTGTGGACTTATGCTATTGTTGTTGAGCAGATCTGAGTTGTTTAAAGTGCTATAAAGTTTCAATTGGTACATATAGACCTAAGGATAACTATTTTACCCCCCCCTCTCAGTTATTATAATTCATTCTAACAATTGGTATCAAAGCTTTGGTCTCTTGAAAATAGTTTGAAGGTACTTGGAGAAAAAGATCAAGATGTATAAAAAGGAAGTACCGAATTTGAACAAAGATAACTTCCCTGCATGACAGAGTTTGATGAAATTGCATCTGGCTAGTATTGGTGATGCTACTATATGCCTTATTGAAAATGATTATGTAGCCCCTACTACATCTCTCACTATTGTACAGTTAAGAGAAAAACAAGAACACAATCAAGCAATGTTGGAGATTGCATCGTCCTTGAGCTATCCTGAATTTGATTACATAAAGAACTATACAAATGCAAAGAAATTGTGGGATACCCTAGAAACCATCTATGGAGGAGATACAAATGTGTTGAGAGCCAAATCTGAAAGTTTAATAGGTAAGTTTGATGAAATGAAAATGCAAGGAGAAAATATAGTTCAATATTGTGGTAGGATAAAAGAAGTTGTAAATTCTATTAGAGGAGCTAATGGAACCATTGATGATAATAGCATTATGAGAAAGGTACTAAGTGTACATGATGGAATCTAAACCTATTGGGAGCACGCTCAGACATGCAAACATTAGAGAAATACATCAAATAAGCATACTTAACATGTCTAAACATACTCTAAAACAAAGGATCCCATCATGACCTCCGATGAGCTAAGCAAGGGCACCCAATGCCTTGTTTATTTGCTCTTAGAGAATTTTGTGGGTGTGCTCTCCCAACACAATACTAAAATCCCACTTGATTGATTGAAGATGCAAGCTAAGGAGTGAAGAACTCAAGAGCAAGTATGAGGAACTTGTCTCAAGCCATCACCATGACTATATGGATGCAAAGACTAAACTATATTGGTATGCAAGATAAAACAAAACTAACTAAGATCCATTCTATTATGTCCTAAGATGTGATATCTACATTACCAAAATTAACTAAGCATGAACTAAGAAATAAGCTTGCTATGAAAATGCTAAATGCTCTAGAATCAAACTATCATGATAAAAATGCATAAAAGGGAGATGATTTTCTCTTGACAATGGCCTCTATTTATAGATTTTTTGGAAGAGAGAGAGGGCTTGGATGAGGTGGAGCTCATGTGGCATCCACATAGGTGCCACATGACAGACACATAAGCCATGAAAGAGGTCCACTTTGCTTACACATGTGTGAGCAACTTTGGATGTGATGGGTCAAAGTGTACTTAAAGTACACATGTGAAGGCTCTTGTAAGAGGTGTAAGAGAGTGTAAGAATTTTAGTCCAATGAAACACTTTAGAAAGTGTAAGAAAGTGTCATCATGGGTGTAAGAAACCTTGTTGGCACCAAATAAGGATTATTTGTAAAAGTGTATTTTTGGAAATTTGTTCACACATGTGTGAGCAAATAATTAGGACTAATTGGTGTAGGAATCAAGAAATTAGCCTAATTAACCTTAGTTAATTAGTGAGTAGGTTTATTTGGTGAGAGTGATGTGAGGTAGGGTAGGATCTAG
>MU223476.1:3511954-3523869 GCA_018584345.1 Thuja plicata
TAGGACTAATTGGTGTAGGAATCAAGAAATTAGCCTAATTAACCTTAGTTAATTAGTGAGTAGGTTTATTTGGTGAGAGTGATGTGAGGTAGGGTAGGATCTAGGTTCAAATTAGCTTAATCTAAATCTAAAATTTAGATTAATTTAGTTTAGTAGAATTTAAGTCATGTGGAGGAATAAATAAATAAAAAATTTATTTAAAGGGGATTAATGAGGGATAATGTATTAAATAAGATTTAATACATTAAAAGGGGTAGTATTTAAATTAAATTCAAATACTACAGAAAGTGAATCATATTTAATTAAATAAATTTAATTAAATAGATAGAAGAATATAACAAATATAATTAATTAAAATTAACTATAATGTTATGGGAATATTAATTAAATTAATATAAGGACAATTTTAGACGTCTACATTTTGCCCCTCTTTGATGCGGCATAAAAAGTGGCATCGCGTCAAAGAAAAGAAAATAAGATGCCCTAGAGAGGTCAGAAAAACCTACGGCAGCGAGAGCAGAGGAGTGTGCCCCCTCAAGAAAATAATAGGAAAAAATACAATTTTTTTAATAAAATTTTCTCGAAAAGGGTAGGAAAACAGGGAAAGTAGACCAATTGCATGGTGTGTACAAGGAAAATGGAGGAAAATGGGGACAAGAATGGAGAATGGGGAGATAGATGGAAGAAACGGGTCCCAAGGGGCTATAAATAGTCCACCGAGGCCCATAGACAAGTTATTTTCACTCACGAAGAGCAAAAAGAGAGAAGAAAAAGAGAGCAATGGTAGCACAGTGAGAGCGAGCATAGCTTGGAGAGTGCATCTGGGTGCACCAACGACTAGCAGATGCGGGACCACTGGTGAGTAGTCGACTACCGCTTCATCAATTATGAATTTAATGCTTTCATAGGTCGGTAGGGAGTCATTAATGCACTCAAAAGTCAGCGCATAGCGCAGACGGTAGTCGTCTAACCACCGTCTGTGCAGACGGTGGTCGACAAACTGTCATCCTCGCAAATGACCAATCTGCGATCGGTGTCTGCGCAAACGGAGATCGACCAATCTTCATCTGCGAGTGCAAGGGAGGAGGGAAAATGCACAATGGAGACGGTGGGGTTAAGACTCTGCCTTCTGTGCGGTAAGAATACGGCAGCAGAAACTGTTGTCTCCGTAGACTAGCATCTACAAAGATCTGTGGCTTCGCAGACTAGCAACTGTGAAAGTCCACCGTCTGTGAGGGTCAACCATCGTCTGCATGGATTGACCCAAAAATAGAAGAAAAAAGAGGAATAAGAGGTAAGACAAGGGTCCAGGAGCATTTTTAGATGTCCCGAACAGGCCTGGGACATTTTTCAATGCCCCAGAATGCTATCTGATTGCTGACATTTTTTTGTTGAATGCAGAAGGAGACCATTACTTTCCAGGCGAGGGAGTGTTATCCAGCGACCATAGAGCTGGAGCAGCAGTCAACGGCAGCTAAGTGGGGGCTGGTTACACTATGCGGACTAGAGCACGTATGGCATTGGCCACATCTATGATAAAGAGGTGGCATAGCACCACATCTAGCTTTCACTTCCCTACAGGGGAAGCTACTATCACACTCCATGACATATGGAGGATTTATAGAGTGCCAATTCAGGGGCTGATACCTGAGTACTGTGTTGAGGGCTCAAAGCCCTATATGGAGATGGCTTTTGGTCAGAGATATGCAGATCTACCTACCACACGACAGTGGATGTCCTGGAAGGGGGTGATGGAGATGGAGCCACGGTTGCGATAGGTGGCCCTATACTTAGCAGGATTGATAGGGGGATGACTTATGCCTGATCATGCAGGCAAGGGATTCCCTATGGGTTGGGCATAGGTTCTGAGCAGTATGGTTGAGGATGGAGACCAGTATTCCTGGGGTTACACCATTCTGGGTTAGTTATATTATGATCTTCATATGTGCGCCTATCAGAAGGGTAGGGCACTAGGGCTAGGTTGCACGCTGCTTCTTATATGGGCATGGGAGCATATTGCGGTCATTTGACTGATTAGGACCTGAGAGACTAGAGTGGCTTACAAGCTTTTTGTATGTAGGTACAGGCCACCCATTAGTTATGAGGCCACAAATTCAGTCGAATACTGGTGACGGAGGCTTGACGAGATGGGGGATATTCAGTGGGCATCCTATGCGGGGTGTGAGGCCTGGGGTCATGAGATCCCTTAGTAGGGTGGATACACAGAGGATGAGTTTTATGACTTGTACTATATGAGGTTTGTTCAGATGAATTATTGGCTGATTGGGAGGATAGCCTATATGATCTCTAGATACATGCCATCCAGAGTACAGAGATAGATGGGGCAAATCTAGGAGGCAGTCCCAGATGAGTTCCCACATCCACTGGTGACCTGAGAGGTGGGGAGCGTCTGGGGTATGGGTGTAGATTTGCGCATAATGTGAGCATCTTTTATGGGGATGATCAAGGTCCCATAGATTAGGGCCCAAGAGTCATTACAAGATGCAAGAGTAGTGCCAGCATATGCTTAGTGGTGGGCTACTCATAGGCTGAATAGATTGACGGTCCCAGGGATCATAAAGGAGGATGAGAAGCCAAGGGGCAGAGGGGATGGAGGAGGGCAGGATGATGATGATGATGATGATGATTATGATGATGATAGGAGGGAGGAGATGGAGGAGGGGCCGGCAGGAGGAGAGTCTGGCCTAGGGTTCTAGCATCGAGGCAGAGAGGACAGGTATAGATACCCATAGGAGAGTAGCCACCCATCATTCCCAATGTACAGGTATAGGGATAGGATCCATAGGGGCCACTGGGACAGGGACAGGGGCCACTAGGGCAGGGATAGGTACCACCAGCGGGATTTGTAGCCCAGGATACACATGACACAGTCATAGTAGAGCGGGATAATCTATGGACAGAGCTGGGTAGAGTACATGGTTTGTTAGCGACATCTCAGGCAACTGAGGTGAGTGCACAGGCAGAGATCCAGTGGCTGCAGGGACTACTAGCTACAACACAGGCCATAGTCAATAGCCTATAGACAAAGGTAGCCAGGGTACAGGGAGAGCTGGTAGCAGAGACTGCTTGGGGAGATAGTGTTTAGAGAGCACTAGACATATTACAGGCTCGGGTGGACAGCGGAGAGTTCACTATCATTGAGGAGCATGGGTATTGTGATGAGGAGCTGGCAGCAATGTCAGTGCAGATAGAAGCTCTTACTATAGAGTGAGACTTGGCACAGAGAAATGCAGAGGATTACAAGGTAGACCACGATATAGCACGTCTAGCAGGCAGGGCTACAGGAATTGGGAAGATGATGGCAGACGCCATGGCAGCATAGAGGGAGGCAGGGCTGAGAGGCTGAGAGGCCACATATTACATGGGACTCTACTATGGTGCAGTGCCAGAGGAGGCACGATAGCCTACATACTCTAAGAGATCTCAAATAGAGAGCACAGGACGAGGGTCATAGGGATCAGTGGGGTTACCACCATGTCCCAGCAGTGGTGCGGGACCATCACGGCCACCACCATGAGTCTTCTCAGACCATTTTGGATACACATTTTTGACACACTATGTATGATTTATGTGACACATGATGTATGATATTAACATTTTTGAGATATATACATGGACTTTGGGACTATTGGACTTTGATTTATGGACTTTTATGCTGCCATATGATGATGTTATATGATGTGATGTTTATGCAGGATGTATGGATGCATTATGAATTTTATATGATGTTTATGACTGACATGCAGGATGAGATGAATATATATGAATATGCTGATATATTTGTGATGTAGGGATGAGATGCAGATATATATAGATGTTAGATGTGATGTGTTAATGCTTATAGATGGATATATTTTGTCATGTATTGATGTAATGTGATGATGAATAAATGTAAATGCATATATGATTTGTGAAATGTGAAATCAATGTATCCTAAAAATGTTTAAGGACTTAACAATGCAACTAAATGAAGGAAATGTAACTATATGCAACGGTAATGAAGAATGATTAAAATGAAGTAACAATGCAACTAAAGGAATGAATGATAAATGAAATATGTAATGAAACTTAATGCAACCTTAATGAATGAATGATGTAACAATACAACTACTAATGAATAATGATTAATGAATGGAGTAATAATGCAACTGTAATAAATAATGAGTAATGAACTAAATGAATAATGCAACTGTAATGAATGAATGCAAGATGAGACATATGAGGACACTATTTTTGTGTGTATCAAATAGGTATGATAAAATCACTTAGGTGACTGGATAGGGGGAATAAATAGAAACCTTTGCCAAGAGCAAAATCACAATGCAATATGACCTAACTACAATGCAAATACTAACTACATGATGATAGTGGGATTGATATCGTGTTAATGTTGGAGAGCACACCCTAGTTTGATATTGCAAAAGGAGTTATGCACCATGTGCTAGAAAACACAAGTGACATGGTTCCTTTGCGTGGACTAGACTCTTAGACAAATAGGATGTTAGGAACAAGAATGTCAGATATCAGATATGATGAAATCTATGAAATGTTACTCATGAGGAGACACAGTACATCCAGATCTTTTGAGGGATTTGAGATGCATGAATCCTTCCCCCAGTGAGGCATGCATAGTCATAACCAAATATCAAAACACAAATGCACTAACAAACTATGACAAGCAGATCATACCACAAATGACACGTATTTCACTAGATACTCACCATAACAAACCAAGATATAGAAGATCGAGGCTATCGCGATAAGGACATAGTAAAACACAAGATAAAACTAACAAAAAAGCATCTTGACCAAGTGGTCATTCGGTCCAAAATTTCTTTCCATGAACAATTTTGATGTGAGGATTGATAGAAAAACCGACACTGGAAGGATGTATCCTGATGGGCTAAAGATTGATTGGTAAAAAATGGGAATTTGCTGGCAATTGCTTGTGAATAAAATGATCATTAGGAAAGTTAATATGTCTGCTGATTTGATGTAAAATGATTGTGATCACTGTGTCTAGAACAAAGCTCAGTATTGATATGGTAAGCTTAGTCATACGGGAATTTTTATTATGGAGGTGGAAAATGGTCAAGGAACTACCTGCACAGATATGGGTAGTGATGCTTATTATGAAAGGTGATGCAAGTTGTATAGACGTATGGTGGAAACTGATGGTGGATCTGACTACACATGGTGCCTGAAACAGGCTTTCACCATGGTACTTATCCATTGCGCCACTGAAGTGGTTTTCATAGATGGACGAATTTATTTCTCTTTCTCTTTTTCTTTTTTGATATTCTTTTCAAGATTTTTGTATTTTTTATGCTTTTTGTTTTTTTGTTTTTTTGTTTTTTGATCTTTTTTGAATGTTTTTTGGATTTTTTGCTTTTCTGATGTTTTAGATTTTTGAAAATTTTTGTTGTACAATGGACCACTAACGGATCAAGCATAGAAGCGCTTGAGATGTACAATATTTACAGGATCAGGGAGTGGATCTCCTTCCGGTGATACAATCTAATAAGCATCTGAACCATACTTTGTTGTGATGATGAAGGGCCCCAACCAATTAGGTTCAAACTTGCCTTTATTTTCATGATTCTGGAGGTTCTTCATATTGTGCTACAGGACGAGATCACCAACCTCAAACTGACGAGGCTTGATCCTTTTTTTGAACTAAAGTAAAAGGCAATTTTGATACACGCGGAGGTGGTCTAGGGTATTGAGGCATCTCTCATCGAGGAGTTCTAGCTCTTGCAAGCGGGAAACTCTATATTCTTCTTCAGACAACAGATTCTTGAGAGAAATTTTGAGGGAAGGGAGCTCAATTTCAATGGGTATAATATCCTCAGTACCGTAAACAAGGGCAGAGGGAGTGTCTCCCGTGGGGGTTCAAATGGAGGTGTGGTAAGCCCAAAGGGCATGGTTGAGGCAAAGGTGCCAATCACGGCTAGCTTCATTGACCGTTTTCTTGAGGATTTTGAGGATGGTTTTATTCGTAGCTTGACCATTGCTTTGTGGAAAGTACTTGGAAGAGGTATGGTGGGTAATGCTAAATTTCTTACATAGCTATATGACATCCTTGTTCTTGAAAGGTCCTTCATTATCAGTAACAATGTCTTGAGGAATGTCATAGCGACAGATAAGATAGTTCAAAATAAACTTCAAAATCTATTTTCCAGTAGTGTAGGTGAGAGGAACAGCTTAAACCCACTTGGTAAAGTACTCTATAGCAGCCATGATGTATTTATGGCCATTGGAAGAATTAGGGAAAATCTGGCCAACAAGGTTGAGACCCCAGCGTGAAAAAGGCCAAGGGCTGATGGTGGGCTGGAGGGATTGGGAGGGAGCATGTATCAAATCATCATGTTGTTGACAAGGCACACATTTCTTCACATAGTTGTAGGCATCCTACTCCATAGTAGGCTAGTAATATCCAGTGCGTAATAAATTCTTGGCCAAAGTAAGTCCACTAGAGTGAGCCCCATAGATTCCTTGATGTACCTCCTCTAAGGATGTTTGTGCTTCATCAGAATTCATACACCTTAAAAGAGTTCCATCAAAATGCTTTTGGAAAAGGGTATCAGCAAGGATTGTATATCGGGAAGAGCAGCATATGAAGTTTTTACGTTGGTTGGGGGTTAAAGTAAGTGGGGTATGTCCATCACGTAGGTAGGAATAGACTTCTTGGTACCATGGGGAATTAGGATCAACAATTTCACACACCATTTTGGAATTTGGTTTATCATAGGAAAGGACCGTAAGATTCTCAACAAGAAACTCACACTGTGCACTGTGTTCTGGCATAGTGATCAAGGACCCAATTTTTTCCATGGCATTTGCTGCTTTGTTGTTTGTGCGAGGGATTTGTTGGAAGATCAGCTCAGTGAAATGCATCTTGAGATCTTCAACTATACAATGATAGGGAAGAAACTTGTCATCCTTCATTAGATATTCATCCATAAATTGTTTGATAACCAACTGTGAATCATCGAGCACCAATAAAGTGAGAATCTTCCATTGTATGGCCTGTCAAAGTCTAAGTACAAGAGCTTCATATTCTGCAATGTTGTTGGTACAAGGAAACTATAATTTGTAAGATTTAGGGATGAGATCCCCTTTTGGTGTAACAAACAAGATTCCTACCCCCGATCCTTTCTGAGTGAAGGATCCATCAAAATAAAGCTTCCATGGTGGACTTGGGGCAAGATTAAGGATTGATTCATCTAGAAAGTCTATGATCAAAGGATGTTTACCATCAACAAGTGCTTCAGCTAACTGATTTGCAATTAATTGTCCTTAGATAGCTTTTCAATCCACATAAACAATATCAAACTCACTAAGAATCATGACCCATTTTTCTGTATGACCAATAAGAGCAGCACGTGCCAGGAGATATTTGAGTGGATCAATTTTGGTAACAAGATGAATCTTATTATTAAGCATATAATGTTGTAGTTTCTATGTATAGAAAACAATAGCCAAACATGCCTTCTCAATTAGGGAATAATTCAACTCATAACCAATACGAGTCCTACTAAGATAGTAAATTGCTCGCTCTTTGCTGGTATCATCTAATTGTGCCAAGAGGGATCCCAATGTAGCCTCTATAGCAGATATATACAAAATCATAGGGTGACTAGAAACAAGTGGTACCAACATAGGTGGATTAGCTAGATAGCCTTTCAGTTTCTCAAATGCATTTTGACATAAGCAATCCTACTGAAACTTGATATTCTTGCGCAGGAGATGAGAGAATGAATGCACCTTATCTGCTAGTTGTGACATAAATCTTTTGATTAATTTCAGTTTGCCTTGTAAACTACGTAATTGCTTCAATGTTTTGGGTGGTGGCATCTCTGGGATTTCTTTTACTTTCTTTGGATCAACTTCTATTCCACATCGTGACACAATGTATCCTAGCAGCTTACCAGATTATACTCCAAAGACACACTTCTTAGGATTCAGCCTAACCTTATATTTATCTAATCACTCAAAAATGGTAGTGAGAATAGGAATATGTGATTCCCTTGTTTTGGATTTTCCTAAAAGATCATCCATATAATCTTCCATGATGACATGCAAAAGGTCATGAAAGATGGTAGTCATTGCTCGTTGATAAGTGGATCCAGCATTTTTAAGGCCAAAAGGCATCACCTGATAATAGAAGGTGCCTAAGGCATTGTGAATGCGGTTTTGTGCTGGTCTTCTAGTGCTATCTAGATTTGATTGTAACCTAAGAATCCATCCATAAGTGAAAACATTTCATGTCCTGCCGTCAAATCCACTATAATGTCAATATTTGGGAGTGGAAAATTATCCTTGGGACATGCAAGATTTAGGTCTCTGAAATCAGTGTAGATGTGAATGCCCCCAGAAGGATTACCTACTGGTACAATATTAGAAACCCATTTAGGATAATCAATTGGTCTGATTACTTCAGCGTCCAACATCTTCTGAAGCTCTACTTTGACTACCAATGCGACTTACGGATGCATCTTGCAAAGTTTCTGCTTAACAGGTTTTACACTTGGATCTACGGCAAGATGATGCATGAAAAGATCTGTATCTAGCCTGGGCATGTCTTTGTAAGTCCAGTCAAAGTTGATTTTGTGCTTATGCAAGAATGTTTTCATGTCTTTCTTTTCTTGATCACTGAGAGAAACTGCAATGTAGGTGATGTGTGGATCTTCTTCTGTGCCTAGGTTGATTGGAATAGTATCTTCGATGACTATAGAGGACACTTCTGGTTCTAAAGATATAGATGGAAATTCAGCCTCTCCCTCCTCTAGCACCTCAAAAAGGTTTTCACTAGAGGAAGCATCCTTTATTTTGTCTTTTTCTTCATCCAAAGGTGCATGCAAGAGGTTTTCACCAGAGGATGTATTTTTTATTTCTTTTTCTTTTTAATTTTTGCGATTGAGAGAGTTGACTTGGCTACCAAAGTAGGCTTGTTCATTGTATTGGATCTGATGTTTGTACTGTCATAGATTCTTAAGTTCAAAGAGGGCTGAAACTACCTCATCCGAATCACAAACGTCCAAAGTTGGTGGTGAGTCTTGCTGATCCCAATCAATTAATTCAGGGTTTGTGAGGGGTAAACGAGGGGATGAAAGGTCAGCTTAGGTGATAGTGAAGACATGGTGATTTTTTTTTAGGTCATCTTCAATATAGTGGAAAGGGATTTCAAAGAGCTCTTCCTAAGTGTCTGATTCTGAGGCAGCTAGACAATAATCCTTAGCGAAGTTCTTCTTGGCTTCTACGAAACCCAATCCGTGTCTTTTAGGATAGCCATTGGTTGTTATGATCTTCTTCTTACCTATTTCATTAGCTCCAAGGTGAGTACCATGATATCCCATGCTCTTGACAATGGGTGTAACCTTAGGATACTTTCCTTTGGGGAAAATTACAGGTTGTTCTTCTTCATCACTATAGAACCAATCAAGGACACTATATTCCATGTGTTCATCTGATAGGGATCCCCAATGTTCAAAAATATTTGATTTGCAGAACATAAGCGCTTTATCTTTGGAGAGGGGTAATGGTGATGGTCTTCCATAAGACTTTGGAGACAAAGGGATTTGCCCAATACATAGAGAACTTTCAAATTTATACTCTCCCTTGCCTTGATCTATGAATGTGGCCTTTGCTTTAGATGAGGAGGGTTTGTCTTCAATAGCCTTGTCTTCAGTAACTTTTTCCTTTCCTTTGGATTGCTCAGCTAGTGTGTCTGATGTCTTTTCTGTAACTAATGGAGTGTTTGAAACAGGAGTTTCCTGATTGAAGTGTCGGCCAAACTCATTCAACAGATAGTAGTTAGCTTGTTTTCCTTCCAATCTCTTACATTATTGAAAGGGTTAAGGATCTCCAAGAATTGTGATTTCTCTACCGTGATGTGGGAATTTTAGACATTGATGATAAGTAGAGGGTACACCTTTGATAGCGTGTATCCATGGGTGTCCCAGCAAGATATTATAAGGTAGATCTAGATCCAGTACTTGGAAAACAGTTTCAATCAAGGTCAGGCCGACTTGTAAGGGTAGTGTGATCAAACCCTTTCTTTCTCGTTCTCGATCATCATAGGCCTTTTATTATGATCTGTTTGTCTACATCAATGAGGTCCTTAGAAAGACCTATATTATGAATTATTTTCAATGTGCACAAATTCAAGCCAGATCCACCATCTATAAGGATTCATTTTATTCTTGTGGATTGGATTTTTCCTTCTATATGAAGGGACTTATTATGATGAGGGTCAGGACCACCGAAGTCCTTATCAATGAAGACTAGATGTTCTTGTGTGGCTAGGTTCCCTATCATAGCTTTAAATTGTGCAGTGTTGATGTTCTCAGGGACACAGAATTAATTTAGAGCTTTATCAAGGATTTCTTTGTGAATTGGCGAAGTTGTCAAGAGCTCTAGAATGGATATCTGTGCAGGCGTCTTTCGTAACTGAGCCAATAAGTCAAAGTGTGAAGCAGGCTGAGCAACAGTAGATGGTGCAGCTGGTAGATTTTCAGATGTAGAAGGTTTATCAATAGCTTGGATAGTGACTCTGGGTCTACGTGTGGTAGCATTACAATCAGCAGCTTTGAGGATTATGGTATTAACATGTGTGTCATATTCTTCAATACGGCCATAAAGAGAGTCAAACCCAAAGATATCATTTTCACTTAAACTCCCACATGTTCGATCATGGCCTGTAATAGTATTGGTAGAATAGTCATATGGGATCGTGTTTCATGCATTTTTTTGATTGTGAGGTGGGAAGGGCTGATTGTAGACTTTGAGTTTCACATTAGATGAGGATGCATTCTGACCTTCAACTTCAATTTTCCCATCCTCTATGAGATCTTGCACAAAATGCCTAAGCTTCATGCATTTCTTTGTATCATGCCCCTTGATGCGATGATAATCATAGTACTCATTATCTCTATACCAAACAGGTTTAGGTTGATTCTTATCAAAAGGTTGAGTATTTGGATAGACTATCATTCCTTGATCTGCCAGTTGTTTGAAGATCACATCTAGAGGTTTTGCCAAAATTGTGAATTGTCATCGTTGTTGATTGTCATTATTATTGTTGTTGTTATTGTAATTGTTGTGAGGAAATAAGAATGATTGATTGCGTGGTTTTTTATTGTTGTTCTGATTGTTCTAATTCTGATTGTTCTGAGTGTTGTTCTAATTCTGATTTTTATTGTTGTTACAATTTTGATTTTGATTCTGATTGTTATTGCGATTGTTTTGATTGTTATTGTTGGATGCTTGAACATTTTGAACATGCTTGGCATAAGTCACTCCATCATTGACAACTCCTTTGTTTTTACTCCAAAATTTTGGTTTATCATTGTTGGAGGGAGTATAATGTTTGATGCTACCTCTTTGCAAAAGGCCATCTTCAATGTATTTTCCCTTCTTGACAAGGGATTCAAAGGTGTCAGGTGAAGCCATTTTCATTTGGAAAGACATCTCAGAGATTAATTTCTTTGTAAAGATGTCAATTAAGTGACTATCAAGTATTTTCCATGGCATGTGATCTGCAATATGTCTCCATCGTTGTAAGAAACTAGCAAAGGTTTCTCCATTCTTTTGTTTAGTATTGCATAAATTGTTGAGTGTTGCTTGGTGCTCAATGTTATATGAGTATTGTCCAAAAAAATTCTTTCCAAGATCAGAGAAAGTAGAGATTGACCCATAAGGAAGGGCCATGAGCCATTCTAAGGTTGCACCTCCAAGACTCCTAGTGAAGAGTCTTTTTAAGTAGTTCTCATTATAGGCAACCTCTTGACACGCAATGTAAAACTCTTTGAGATGTTGTAGAGGACATGTTTCACCTTTATATTTCTCAAATTTGGGCATCTCAAAGTTTGGTGGGAATGGTTGCATTGTGA
>MU223476.1:3523919-3541907 GCA_018584345.1 Thuja plicata
TCTCAAATTTGGGCATCTCAAAGTTTGGTGGGAATGGTTGCATTGTGATAGACTTGTCAAATGGATAGGGACAAATCTCTTCAAAAGAAAACTCCTTCTTGCCCCCATTATGTAAGCCTTGTACAATATTTTTGAGCTCATTGAATTGTTGGGTGAAGTCAGGAGTATTATGTGTGAGAGACAGGGGTACATAACCTCCTCCTCCTCCAAACTGTGCAACTAAAAATCCTATGGAATTCATACCAATAGTAGGAGGAGGTATATACTGATAGGCTCGAGATGTGTCAATTGCAGATGTTTTCATCCCTGTTGTTTGAAACAGAGATGATGTATACAAGGGCATAGAAACCTACCCTATGTTGTTGACATTAGCGCTTGCTCCTTGAGTCATCATTGTTTGAGTGCTATTGTGAGTAGTATTTTTTGGCAAAGCGCTTAAGATTTATTGAATTTGTTGTAGTGTTAATTGAGGTATTGATGCAGTTGTTAATATAGGTGCAGATATAGGTATTGATGTGGGAGGTTCACTAACAGCCCCTTTACCAGTATCACATGATGAGGTATCATTTGAAGTAGAAGCCATGGCTACAAAAGTAGCAGTGAAGGCTTTAGTGATGTTTCAGGTAAGGAGTGTATCATCAAAATTAGTGGGTACTGTGACACCATTTTGAACAATATTTAAGAATATTTCACTGTTGTTTTGCATAATAGCTTTCTCAACCATTTCCACATTGTAAGGATCGGTAAGGAAGTCATTCACTTGGGTAGGTCGTTCCTCTTGTTCTACTAACTCAATCTCTTTGTGAATTTCCTTAGCTTGTACTTCAGGACCTTGAAAGTATTGAGTGCCAAAAGGGTTCACTTCATAGGTAGCAGTGTTGAGTGTTCCGTGCCTCATATTTCTAGCTTGGGATCGAGTAACAACCATACAATGGTGAACTTTTAGAATAATGGAAGACAAGGAGATGTAAGAAATGAAATGGAGCAAAGATCTTGATCTTGAATTTGATTGGATTTGATTAGATTTTATTGATGTTTTATTAAAGATTGATTTATTGATTGATTGATTGATTGAGGATTGATTGGTTGATTTAAAGGTTTTTTGAACAAAACCTAAGTATGAAAAAACCTTATGATAATACAAACACAAAAGGATTTAAAGTAACACATGTTCTACTTGAAGATGGACTTGTGATCTCAAGAAAAATGGGACATCACTAAGAGATTTAAATTACTTGAGACAAACTGATGGTCTACAAGCAATGTTGTGTTTGTTTGAGGATGAAGGTTTGTAATATTTTGATTAAGGTCTTTCAACCTGAAGGATTGATTTGATTTGATAGTTTGATCTAATGCTCCAAGAGAAGGAAGAATGATGATGGAAGAATGGAAGAATGATCCAAAAGCAAGATGTTATCTAATCATATTGTTTAATGGAAACAAAAGCATTGTTAATAGAATATTTGGCCATGAAGTTGCAAACTTTGTTATTGTAGAGGATTTTGTCAATTTTCTCACGATGCTCAATCTCTTGTTTAACAGATGTTGTAATATGTTGGTATTCATTGGATTTATGGGTGGTTTCCTTCTTCTCTCTATAGACTGGAGGTGTTGGAAGCTTAACCTTTTTATGTTTCTTGAAATTGGTCATGTCATGGAAAATCTGATTTTGGCCGAATGAATGAATGATCTAGGACAAATGATTTCAAGGTCTTGCAAAAGGTCAAATTTTGAATATCTCAGCAAATTTGGAAGCTCACTATTTTAAAGCGAAGACAGCAGTCTCAGACGCAGCCGACAATCTTCGTAGATAGCGATTTGTATAAATGGTAATCTGCGCAGATGGGGGATCCAAAGCGGAGATGGCCAACTGAGGCTAAGGCAGTGTGTTGAAATTCTAGGCAAATTTTTGACTTTCAGTCTGATTTTAGGCAAATTTGTTCGATGGCAAAAACTTATTTCAGCATATGCAAACTAGAAAAATAACAGAAACATGTCTCAAAAAAATCCAACAAGGGACAAAGAAACCTTGAGGGATACCAGCAAATGTGACATTAGGAAGCCTTGATTTGAAATTGTAGGATCTCATTTGTGTATGTTCAAGTGACTCTTTCAAGCCACTTATGTTTTTACTGGGTCTATCACAATGAAGACAGTTCAAACAGTAGCTACCTTAGGAATTTGGCTTTGCATGAAATATTATAGGCCCATTGCTTGGTAGTCCTTTAGCTCACATAGAAATGTCACCCCCGGAAGGGCACCTGTGTTTTTGCCCTTTGCTAGGTATTGTTTTTGTGCTACGAAGATCTCTTTCGCAACACAATACCTTGGGACACGTATGATGGGAATCTTGGGGGGAGAATCTTCCCTCCCCTTGCACTAATAAGTCACCATTTAGAGTTGAATCAAGTAGGATACTAATTTATAGTTGCTAGCAAGGTTTTGTGGTGTCCCCGCAATCAGTTTGTACAGCATGAGACACTTAAGTCTCTAGTTCAACCATGCCAATATGCTGAGCATATTCACTCAATATGGACTACCATTGAACACGACCTGCCCGAGCTTGAAGGGATAAATAGGACCTTTGGTTTGCACTTTATTTCTATACCGGTCAAATGTATTACCGGTTTGAGTTCATCCTCTAAAGGGAAAGCGCACCCTCTAGACAGGCCTCTCTAGAAGATTGATTAAGCTAAGCTTTCTCTTCACCCAAGATTTGTGAAGGTGAGGGGAGAGGATACAACTATAATTTAATCATACCGTCACATATTTTAAGGGGTTTTAATTTAATGAAATATAGCTCGAAAGAAGTGTTGAGAAACATTTCTTCAAACACACCAAGAAATGTTCATTCCAAATTGAACCTATTAAAAAAAATTGTGTTTTTCTATCTAAGCAAAAAACACAATAGTATGGTTAATCATTCATGTTCAATTTATTTCTCACACAGTAAACAGAAAGCTTTGTAAAGGGTGTGTTTATTTACCTTATGTCATTCAAGATTGGTGAAGTTCATTCCTTTAACATTCAAGATTGAGTGAGTTTTTCATTTTAAACAACATGCATTCCAAGACAAGTGTTTAATCATACAAGCTCATTTTAATAATCTGTTAAAAAATCATCAAGGAACCTGCATGAAATTTGTTAGTAGTTTGAAATCTCAGATATTAAATGTTTTAGAAAATCACAAAACTCAAGAAAAATGCGCAGACAGAGAAGTATTGCAGATGGTGATCTGCGCAGACAAAGATCTGCAGAAACAGTGAAATACCTGCACAGACGGCCAAATACACATAGTCAGATTCTGTTAAAAAAAAGACTTAACCAGACTTAAAAATAATATTTTTATCAAATCAGACAGCATTTAACTCCTAAAAATTGTGTTACTGTCAGAAACCCGAGAGTTAAAAACACTAAAAATTTGATAAAAATAGTTTTAAAACACAGTCTTATGAGTCTATTTTTGAACAGGCGGAGATGGTGGATTATAGGCGCAGACGGCCAAATGTCACAGACGGCCAAATTTTGCAGACAGCTGAGGACCAGAGACGGTAATCAGCAGAGACGATGACTCCAGAGCGGAGACGGGTCTGCGTAAGAATTTTTAGAACCGCGGAAAATCTATAAAAAAAACATTAAAAATGAAGGGACGTAGGTCCCACCAGGTGTGCCAAAATGTACATGCTGGAATCTAACCTATTTGGAGCACGTTTAGACATACAAACATTAGAGAAATACATCAAATAAACATACTTAACATGTCTAAACATACTCTAAAACAAAGGATCCCATTATGACCTCCGATGCGCTAAACAAGGGCACCCAATGCCTTGTTGATTTACTCTTAGAGAAGTTTGTGGGTGTGCTCTCCCAACACAATACTAAAATCCCACTTTATTGATTGAAGATGCAAGCTGAGTGAAGAACTCAAGAGCAAGTATGAGGAACTTGTCTCAAGCCATCACCATGACTATATGGATGCAAAGACTAAACTAGATTGGTATGCAAGATGAAACAAAACTAACTAAGATTCATTTCATTGTCCTAAGATGTGATATCTAGATTACCAAAATGAACTAAGTATCAACTAAGAAATAAGCTTGCTATGAAAATGCTAAATGCTCTAGAATCAAACTATCATGATAACAAAACATAAAAGGGAGATGATTTGCTCTTGACAATGGCCTCTATTTATAGATTTTTTGGAGGAGAGAGAGGTATTAGATGAGGTGGAGCTCATGTGGCATCCACATAGGTGCCACATAAGGGACACATAAGCCATGCAAGAGGCCCACTTTTCTCACACATGTGTGAGAAACTTTGGATATGATGGGTCAAAGTGTACTTAAAGTACACATGTGAAGGATCTTGTAAGAGGTGTAAGAGAGTGTAAGAGTTTTAGTCCAATGAAACACTTTTAGAAAGTGTAAGAAAGTGTCATCATGGGTGTAAGAAACCTTGTTGGCACCAAATAAGGATTAATTGGAAAAATGTATTTTTAGAAATTTGCTCACACATGTGTGAGCAAATAATTAGGACTAATTGGTGTAGGAATCAAGAAATTATCCTAATTAACCTTAGTTAATTAGTGAGTAGGTTTATTTGGTGAGAGTGATGTGAGGTAGGGTAGGATCTAGGTTCAAATTAGCTTAATCTACATTTAAAATTTAGATTAATTTGGTTTAGTAGAATTTAAGTCATGTGGAGGAATAAATAAATTAAAAATTTATTTAAAGGGGATTAATGAGGGATAATGTATTAAATAAGATTTAATACATTAAAAGAGGTAGTATTTAAATTAAATTCAAATACTAAGGAAAGTGAAACATATTTAATTAAATAGATAGAAGAATATAACAAATAAAATTAATTAAAATTAACTATAATGTTATAGGAATATTAATTAAATTAATTTAAGGATGAGTTTAGACGTCTACACTAAGGACTCTTGTTCTTGTATATGCTATTAGAGTCTCTGCAATTTAAGAATTGAGCTGTACTCCTAACAATAATTTGACTTTAGAAGGTCTGGTAGGAAGACTTACTACATTTGAGATGTCAAATTTTGATAACTACACTCCACAAGCAATTGATTCTGCATTCATATCCCAGTTGGTCCTTAACAAATCAAAGAAAGGAAAGAAATGTGTGAATAGTGATAGCGACACTATAGATGATGATCTGGAAGAACTTGAAGCACTTATGGAAAGAAGACTATCTAAAGGAAAAGAAAAATTCAAAGGTAAACTTCCTATCATTTGTTTTTTATGTAAAAAAGTTGGTCATATTACTGCTAGATTTCTTGATAACAATGACAAAGATGAAAGAAGAGATAGCAAGTACAAAGACAGAAAGGATGACCGAGACTTCAGAAAGTATAGGGATAACAAAGACAAAGGTAATAAATCTTGCTATATAGCTAAACAAGCTTCTGACAGTAGTTCTGAAAAATCCGATGGTAATGATATAGAAGTTGTGTATGTTGCTATGAAAGATGATTCTGATGATGATGAGAAAACTATACTAATTTATTATATGAGTAAAGGTGATCATTGGATTATTGACAGTGGTTGTTCACATCACATGACAAGTGATAAGGATAAATTTGAGACCCTAGATCAATGCAATGGCGGTTATGTTAAATTTGGTAATGATGCACCATGTCTTGTTAAAGGGAAAGGATCAATTAAATTGACTGACAAGATCATATGTGACAATGTATATTGGTTGATGATCTTAACTATAATTTATTGAGTGTTGCACAGCTGAATACTTCTGGTTACAGAGTTGAATTCCATCACAAGAAGGCAAATATCTATGATGCTACTGGAGAACTAGTTGGAAGTGGAGAACAAACAAAAGGTAACTTTTTCTATCTGGACTTAGTTGATGAGACATGCTTGCTTGCACAATATAATGATGTTTGGTTATGGCATAAAAGGTTGTGTCATGTAAACTTTGATAACTTGGTAAGCATAAGCAAATTGAAAAAGGTTAGAGTGCTGCCTAAGTTAAAGAAACTTGAAAATGCAATGTGTAAGCAATGTCAATTAGGAAAAATGACTAAATCTAGTTTCAAGAGCAAGACTCATACTTCTGAGGAAATTCTGGAATTAGTTCATACTGACCTTTGTGGTCCCATTGGAGAAAAAATCTACTGTGGAGCTAGATATTTCATTCTATTTATTGATGATTACTCTAGAATGATGACTGTAATGTTTCTTAAACAAAAATCTGATGCATTCCAATTATTTAAGTGGTACTTTCCAAAATTTGAAAAGGAGACAGGTAAAAGTCTTAAATGTTTGAGATTTAAGTGACGAGGTGAGTTTATTTCCAAAGAGTTTAACATGTTCTGCAATGACCGAGGTATAAAAAGCCAAATGTTTGTGCCTAGGACACCACCACAGAATGGTATTGTTGAGAGAAGAAATAGATCTATCATGGACTATGCCAGAACACTAACTATGGAGAAGAATGTTGCACAAAAATATTGGAGATAAGTTGTAAGTACATAATTCTATACCCTGAATAGAGTACAAGTCAAGAAAGGTACTAATGCTACACTTTATGAGCTTTGGTATGGATATGCACCTAATGTAAGATATTTCAAAGTTTTTAGAAGTAAATTTTTCATACTAAAGGATAACAGAAATGAAAAAATTGATGCTAAAGGTGAGGAAGGCATATTCCTTGGTTATTCAACTAAAAGGAAAGCATATAAGTGTCTACATTCTAACACTAACAAAATTGTGGAAAGTGCAAATGTTAGATTTGATGAATATGCAAAAATAAATGAAGTTGAAAGCACACAGGAACCTGAAAGTTACAAATCATTTGTCTCTCCATATGAGGAAGATTCTAATGTATTACCTGAACCTAAGAATGAGGTTGCTGAGCAACAACTAGCACCTATCGAGTCACAGAATGAGGTTTTCGGGCAACAGGAGGTAATTGTTGAGCTATCTGATGGAGATGTAGAGTCACATAATCAACCTGAATTGAATAAGAATAATGAATCTGAAGCAAGAAAAGAACCTACTCTAGCAACGTATGTGAGGAGGAACCACAAACCTGATCAAATCATAGAATTGAAGGATTCTGCAGTTATGACAAGAAGTAAGTTGAGAGACAGTACATGCTTGTTATGTGATTTTAAACCTAAAATAGTAAAAGATGCCTTATAAAATGAAGATTGGATACAAGCCATGAATTAATAGATTGAACAGATTGAGAAGAATAAGACTTGGACACTTGTACCTAGGCTGAATGACAAAAATGTAATTGGTACTAAGTGGGTATTCAGAAATAAGCTGAATGAACATGGAGAAGTAACAAGGAATAAAGCTAGATTGGTATGCAAGGGTTATGCACAAGAGGAAGGAATTGATTATGGAGAAACATACACCCCAGTTGCAAGGTTGGAAGGAGTCAGAACCTTACTTGCATATGCAGCCTACAAACATTTTAAATTTTATCAGATGGATGTGAAGTCAGCATTCCTGAATGGAATATTGGAAGAAGAAGTGTACATTGAACAAGCTGATGGATTTGTTTTACCCAAGTAAGAGGAACATGGTTTGCATACTACAAAAATCACTATATGGATTGAAGCAAGCACCAATAGCATGGTATGTGAGATTGCACAATTACTTGATAAAGATTGGATTTGCAAGAACCAATGACAACAGCAATATGTATTTGAAGACAGAGCAAAGAAAAGGTACTTTATTAGCTAAAATTTTTGTTGATGACATTATATTTGGTGGACAAGATGCATTATTCCAAACATTTGCAAAAGAGATGCAAACTAGATTTGAGATGTCTATGTTTGGAGAAATTAAATTCTTTGTTGGCTTACAAATATATCAAATGAAGAATGGTATCTATATGTATAGTCAGAAAATGGAAGCACTTCCATGGTAGACTGGTTTAGCCTTCTGAGTAAGTGGTTTGGGGTCATATAAGCACCTAGAATGGGTTCCTAATCTAGACCTGGCTTTTCCCCTATTCTGCCCCCCCTTTCCACTTCTTTCCAACCTAATTTTTGCATCCTGGATTGTAGATCTGAGATCTTTGACCTCAGGGTCAGGGTTGACCTTTTGGGTCTATGTCAACCTCGACCCTGACCTAGTTCAAGGTTGACCTCGACCTTGACCCAGGGTTCAAACTTTGGGGCCTTCCAGTTTTTGGATGTCGGTCTTTGCAAAAGTTATTTCCTGCTTTCGGGTCAGCTGTTTCAGGTTCTAAAGCGTTGATTCCTAAATTATATTTAACATAGGTCCTCTCCTAGGGTTAAAGGATTTAATGTGAATTTAATTCTCCTATGTCAGCCTCCTTAGAATATTGTGCCCTAATTTCATATAAAAGGGAGCTTTCTCCTCTCATTTTCTCTAAGTCTTCTAATCGTGATCAAGCATTCTCAAACTATCATCAAGTGCAATTCAAGCAAGCTAAGGAGCAAGATTTCAAGCAAGCATTCATCCATTCTCAAGCATTCAAGCATCCATTTTCATGAAGGATATCCATTGGAGGCCATTGAAGGATTCAAGCTACATAGTCCCCTTTTGGTGATCTCTCCATCCACCTTCTTCCAAGCCTCTTCCAAATCAAGAAACCATTCAAGACTTGGTGTTGGAGATCTAAAAGCAATTGATTGAAGACATCCTACATTCTAGATCCATTGGTGCATACATACTTGTGGATTCAAGGATTCAAATCCTCCACAAGGACTTTTACAAGCAAGGTGAATTTATGCATTTACTTTGTTTACTTCTGCAATTTCAATTACATATATTTGAGGTTAATATTAAAACTGAGGTTTGACCAAGGCAAACCCATCCCCCCCCCAACAAAAAAATCTCTTTTTCTTGTAGGTACAAGTTCGGGACTGCGGATTTAGACTCAGATCTAGATACCCTTTTCGGAAAACTTTCAGGATCCATGAACAGATTTTCTGTCAGACCTATGCAGGTCAAGGTTGACATTATTGGGTCAAGGTTGACCTCACCCCTGACCTAGGTCAAGGTTTACCTCACCCCTAACCTAGGTTAGGGTCGACATTATTGGTTCAGGGTTGACATTTTTGGGTCAAGGTTGACCTTTTTCATAAGACGACATCAGAACGGAAAATGATATCTAGGTTTTGTTCGTCTCTACATTTCCTTTCCAGATCATACTTTAGTTTTTCCAGAAATAGTCTATAAACCTCAGAAAATAGAATTCTTTGATCTGCAATATTTCAAGGTTAGTGTATTTCTCCTATCCATTTCAATTCAAATCCTTAATCATTCTAAATCTATCACACATTCCTTTCCATAAAAATGAGGAACTTAAGACTTTCCTCTTTGCTCTCATTTCCAAATGATTGATTCATTTGTGCATTGATCCCTCTCTTGGGGTTAATCAATTTGGATAATTCAATTGTGCATCTTGGGATAGAAGAGGAATATCTTATCTTTCCCCCACTTATTTCAAATTTTACATTTCTTATGTTACACATTGTTATATGTTACATTGTTATACATTTTGGTGACCTCTATTTTATGTTACACTATATTACTCAATCAAAATATGTCAAGGAGATACTAAAAAATTTTGGAATGGAAGACTCAAAACCAGTAAGTACGGCCATGCCTACTGGATAGAAGTTAACAAAAAATGATGATACAAAAGAAGTGAATCAAACCCTCTATAGGTTAATAATTGGAAAGATGCAATATGTTGTACACAGCAGACCTGATATTGCTCTAGCTATTGGAATTGTTGCAAGATTTTCTTCCAATACCAAGGAAACTCATATGATGTCAGTAAAAATAATTCTGAGATATTTGAAAGGAACAAATGAATATGGTCTGTATTACAATAATAATGATAAGTTTGAGCTTAGAGTTTGCACTGACTCTGATTGGGCTGGAAATGTGGATGACAGGAAAAGCACCACAGGTGGAGCATTTCTTTTGGGAAAGAGATTGGTTTCATGGACAAGCAAGAAATAGAATTGCACCTCACAATCTATAGTTGAAGCCGAATATGTGGCAGTAGCAGTTAGTTGTTCTAATATTGTGTGGTTGAAGATACTACTGAAATGTATGAAAGACGAGATCACAGAACCGGTTGTCATATATTGTGATAACACGAGTGCCATTAATATTTCTAAGAACCCTGTGTTGCACTCTAAGACAAAGCATATAGCTATCAAGTATCATTACTTGAGGGAGATAGTTCAACACAAGGAAGTGGGCCTGGAATATGTGAATAGTAAGGAACAGTTAGCAGACATATTTACAAAGGCACTACCCAAGGATGCTCATGAGTATCTGCGAGGTAAATTAGGGGAGATTCCCCTAACTAAGGCTAATTAGTTCAGAATGGTAATGTTGCATCAAATATTATATTCAGAATATTTGACACATTGATGCATAGGCAGTCACACTTTAGGAAGCTTCCTAAAGCTGTGAAAGTAAGACTTGAATAGAAAAGAGGATCAGTCATAAGCAAGATGATAGGAACAGCATAATACTGAGTTAGAACATAAGAATCTGCATGATGAAGATGTCAACGTCTTTGGCATTGTTGTCAAAGAGGGAGAGTTTACTATACTTAGAGACAAAGGGAGAGTTTACTGAAAGAGGGATTCTACAGGTGAACAGAAATAGAAAGATTACAGTGTGATTACAGACACAGAGGGAAAAATGTTTTACAAGATGAGAATCAAAATGAAGATAAAGACATTAATGAAGATTTTTTCATATCAAGGAACATAGGTAGACTTTTTGGATTGTATGGTAGCTATGTTTGTAAAATTATTGTTTTATTGTTTAGTGCGGCCATCAATGCCAAAGAGGGAGATTGTTGGAAAGCTACAATGGAAACAATTGTTGTTTTGTCATTGATGTCAAACCTTAATTGGTGAGACTATTTCTATCTATTTGAGTACCACATCTATTGATTGATGAAGAATGTTTAATAAGAAGACCAAGTGGAATGGTTGAGTTATGAGAAATTACAAGGGTACTTGATGAGTTGGCACATTGGTAAAGTAATGTATTTTTTATCTATAACACTAAGTTACAATGATAGTTTACTAGGAACAGTTTATGCCGAGCGAAGTTTGTGTCAACCGAGCACCAGTGTATGCCAAGCATAATTTCTAGTATCAAACAAGCACTAATAAATTGCTGAGTGAAAATAGTGATGACCGAGTGGAAGAGCACAGTGTTGGCCGAGCAGCAGTATTTTGGTAATTGTTGAGATTTGAGATCTCTAGCCGACACAGTTGATTTTATTGGGATATTTAAAGTTAATTAAGGATAAGCACGATTGGTCCACACTATTTAAATGTACGGGTAACCGTAATTAATGCATGGATTAAAGATTTAATTTGTGATTTCTTTGGAGAAGTAAATTAAATGTAATGATGGAAAGATCTGTTGGATCTGACCTAACCTAAGATCTATGATCTTGATTAAGCGGCAAAGATTTATTTTGACCTAGATGAAGAGGTATAAGATAACCTCAATGGGTTATTCATGTAATGGATGATGTTTTATGTAAGAGGATTGCATAGTTAATTGACTGAATTGGCATGATCTAGCAGAGAAGGCTAAGTAGAGAAGCAGAGAGTTGCATAAGTGATTTCTTAATGAATTCCCAAGAAGATATGAAGATTGAAATGATAATGGAGGCCACTTAGTGAATTATCATTAGAGTTGAATTGGATCTGGATTTACAAAGAAAGTTGTATGTATCAGATCACACCTGCTGATTACTTTCTAACCATTGTATCAGTCAAAATCCTTTAACCAGGTTGACCTAACAGTCATTGTATAAATCCTTTGAGCAAGGTGAAATTTAGGTGGAATGTTCTAAGTCCTCTAACAAGGTGAATCCTGACAGGGTGATTAAATTCTTTAACCAGGTCACATCTAGCAATTTATTTTGTAACCTTTAACAGAGTTGGCTCCTAGCAGAACTCACTTCAGAAGAGTGAAAACTTGGTAGCATGTTACTGGTGGTTTTTCCCAAATTTGGTTTCCATGTTAAATATTGGTGTCAACTTGTGTGAATGTTTATGTTTTGATTTACTGTTAAGTTTCTGCAAGCTGATTACATTTGAACAGTAAACTGCATATTTATGTTGTTGACTTATGTTATTGTTGCCGAGAAGATCTAAGTTGTTTAAAGTGCTATAAAGTTTCAATTGGTACATCTAGACCTAAGGATAGATGATTCACCTCCCCCCCCTCCCTCTCTGTTATTCTAAATTCATTCTAACAGATACATCCTCCAAGGACCTATTGATGGAGGAGATGTTGGTTGGGTAACCGATGGCCAAAAGATGTACTGAGGTTGAATTACTTAATCAAGATTTTCTCAAAAGGGACTTTCTATAGCATAGGATTCGAAGTGGAATTGGATCACTTTCTGCAAGGAGACCGATTGAGGACAGGAGATATGTACAGGCAAGACCAGATGCAAGACTGGACTGACGTAGATAAGATATATAAAAACAAAAAGCATCAAAAGCTCAGGGATTGGGATAGGATGACATATGTACAGTGAGGATTGTCCGGTTATATGCAAGATGATATGTACAAAAGCTCAAGATAGAGGATAGGAGGACCGATGTGAATTGGTGTGTGCGATGAGGGAACACCCAGGGAATATGGGCAATGTGTAGGCTTAGGTGGATGCAATGAGTGAGATGGAGGAGAATGAGATTTTGATAGATAATGATACAGTCCATTATGTGTGATGCTTGATTTCCCTATTTTCACCACACATACCTGTCAAACAGTGCTTGATTGCCGATTTTTCACCATTGGACGATTTATTTCTCTTTAATTTTTATTTTATTTTTGAATTTTTGAATTTTTTGAAAATAATTTGTGTGATTATCAAGGAGTCTGTTTACCATATTTGCACCAAGATAATGAATTTTTTTTAGGACTTTTTATACTTTTTATGATTTTTTCATATGACTAGAATGAACAATCTAGCTGTTAGGCATAGAAGTGCCTGAGATGAATGATGTTGATGGGATCATTCAGGGGTTCTCCTTTGGGAGTAGATAACTGATATGCCTCAAAATTGAAGCATGCAGTGATAATGTAGGGACCTTTCCATGTGACCTCAAACTTCCCTTTCTTCTCTCAATCTGTACCCACTTTCTGATTTTCTTTTAGTACTAGGTCTCCTACCTGGAACTAGCATGGGTGGATTTTCTTGTTGTGGCTCCTCTTGATCCTATTTTGATAAATGACCAGGAGGTCATATGCTTGCTGACGCTTCTCATCCACTAGGTCCAATTGTGTGAGCCTTGATACTCTATATTTTTCATCATTGATCAGGCCTCTCAGTGATACCCAGAGGGATGGCAGTTCAACCTCAATTGGTAAGACAGCTTTAGTACCATAGACAAGGGAATATGGAGTGGTGCCTATGGGAGTGTGGTAAGAAGTACGATATGCCCAGAGGGAGGGGTTAATCTGAAGGAGCCATTCATAACCAGTATCATTGACAACCTTCTTGAGGATCTTGAGTAGGGTTTTATTAGTTGCCTGAGCTTGGTTGTTACTTTGGGGGAAGTATGGACTAGAATAGTGGTAATGGATATGGAGGTGCTCACACAGATCATCTACGTGTTGGTTCTCAAATGTTGTTCCATGATCTGTGAAGATGGTGGATGGGATGCCAAAGTGGCGGATGATATGGTAGAGGATGAATTTGGATATTTGGACACCTGTCGTGAGGGTGAGTGGGATTGCTTCAACCCACTTTATGAAGTACTCAGTGGTTGTGATGATGTGTTTATGACCCTCAGAGGAAAGGGGGTGATCTTATCAATGAGGTCAAAATCCCAATAGGAAAATGGCCAAGATGGCACGATGGGATGTAGGTCTTGCATTGGGGCATCTATCAGATTAGCATGTTGTTGACAGGGTAGGCACTTCTTCACAAATTCGCAAGCATCATGCTCCATGGTAAGCCAGTAGTATCTAATCCTGAGAATTTGTTTGGCCAAGACCATGCCACTCATGTGGGCACCGCAAATTCCAGTGTGTACCTCTCACAACACCTGGGTGGCTTCAGTTTCATCTAGACACCTGGAGAGAATGTTGTGATAGCCTCAATGATAGAGGGTGTTAACCACAATAGTGTAGCGGGAAGCTTTGCAAATTAGGTTTTGGCGTTGGGTGTTTGTGAGGTGGGGGATATGATACCATTTTTTAGATAAGCATAGATGTTGTGGTACTGTGGGGACTAGGGACCAACCAAGACACATACCCGATTAATGTCATCATTCTCATATGCGGGCGCATGAAGTTGCTCGACTAAGAGTTCGTACTATGTGGCGTCATGTGGAATTTCCAAGAGGGACACGATAGTGGTCATTGCATCAGTGGCCTTTTTTTGTAGGCATGGTACTTGTGTGATATGTAGGTTGAGGAAGTGCTCCTTCATCTTATCCACCATTTCTTCATAGGGCAGTACTATATCATCCTTTGTTTGGAATTCATCTAAGACTTGCTTCATGATCAGTTGGGAATCACCGAAGACCTATATGTCATTTATGTTCCATTTGATGGCCATGCTAAGTCCAACAACTAGTGCCTTATACTCTGCTATGTTGTTTGTGCAAGGAAATCCCAGTTTGAATGATTTGGGGATATAGTCACCTTGTGGGGTAACGAATAGTGTGCCTGCACCTGAACTATGGGTTGTGTAAGATCCATCAAAGTAGAGCTTCCATGTTGTTTGTTCTTTGATCATGCACAGGTGTTCATCAAGGAATTCCATGACTAGAGGATAAGCATCGACTAGCGGTGCCTCTGTTATCTGATCAGCAATAATATACCCCTTGATTACCTTTCTGTCAACATATTGGATATCAAATTCACTCAGGAACATAACCCATTTAACCATTTGACCTATGAGAGTTGTCTTTGAAAGTAGGTAATTGAGTGGATCTACCTCTGAGATGAGCTTGACGGTGTGACTAAGCATGTAATGGAGAAGCTTCTGAGTGGCAAAAACCATAGCTAAGCATGCTTTCTCCATGGGTGTGTAATTAAGCTCGTATCCTATCAATGTGCGGCTGATATAATATATGGCTCTCTCTTTGTCATTTTCATCTAACTGGGCCAAGAGTGCCCCTAGTGTGGTGGTTGTTGTAGAGATGTATAGGATGAGAGGCCTACCTAGTACAAGCGGTACTAAGATGGGCATATTTTCCAAGTACCCCTTGATCTTTTAGAAACTTTGCTGACAGAGAGGATCCCATTTGAATTTTTTATCTTTTCGTAGGAGATGTGTGAACAGATGACATTTGCCAGTGAGTTGTGAGATGAAGCATCATACTGATTGGATTTTTCCCTGTAGGATACGCAATTGTCTGAGTGTCTTAGGTGGAGGCATCTCTAGAATGACCTTGACCTTTTTCAAATCAATCTCTATGCCCCTACGTGATACAATGAATCCCGGGAGCTTTCCTGATGTGACCCCAAAGACACACTTCTTAGGGTTGAGAATTAGGCCATAGTGACCAAGCCGATTAAATACACATTCCAGGACATCCAGGTGATCTTCTCTTTTAACTGATTTGGCCAATATATCATCTACGTAATATTAGAGGATCTTGTGGATCATGTAATGGAAGATGACTGTCATGGCCCTCTAATATGTTTCTCCTGCGTTCTTCAAACCAAACAGAATCATGTTGTAGTAGAAGGTGCCCTAGGGGGTTGTAAATGTTGTCTTGTGTTGATCCTCTTCTGCAATGTGGATCTGATTATACCTAGAGAAGTCATCCATGAGTGACAACATATAATGCCCTGTTGTGAGGTCTATTATCATGTCGATGTTTGGTAGTGGGAAGTCATCCTTGGGCCATGTCTTGTTGAGATCCTAGAAGTCTGTACATGTTCTGATTGATTTATCAGTTTGGATATGGGCACCACATTGGAGATCCATTCGGAGTAGTCAATGGTGTGAATGATTTTATCTTGGAGTAGCTTCTCTAGCTCTGCTTTGATGAGTAGTGCTACCTTGGGGTGCATTTTTTAGAGTTTTTGTTTGACAGGTTTGATTTTTGGGTCCACTGCTAGATGGTGAACCACTAAGTTAGGATCTAATCTCAGCATGTGGGAGTACGACCACGTAAATTTAGCTATGGATTCTTGTAAGAGAGCAACGAGAGTTGTTTCTTCTACTTCTGTGAGGAATGTTATGATGTATTTGATGTTGGGATTCTCTTCGGTACCCAGGTTGATAGGCTTGGTCTCTTCGATGAGGATAGATGAATTTTTAGTTCTTTAATCATGGATGAGAGGAAGAGGGGGGTCTTCATCCTCTAGCTCCTTAGAGAGGTTTTCACCAGTGGATACACCCTTTGTTTTTACTTTTTTGCGATCAGATAGCGCCCTAGAGGGGTTTTTGCTAGGGGATTGATTTTTCTCTTTTTTATTTTTATTTTCTATTTCAATTTTGTGGCTAAAGCCCTCCTCTTCCCCAAAGTATGTCTTTGGGTCCAACTTTTAGACATATGTTGAATCTTGCCCCCAGTCACTGTTATGTTCAACTACTCCCATGAATCTTAGGAGCGCGTCCTCGCTTTAGAACTTGTCAATGTGTATGATGCTTGGTTGGTCCCAGTCTATGAGTTTGGGATGTAGGAGGGGAAGGTCAATGAAATTAATGGAGAGTTCATGGAGGAAAGAGTTTACTAGAAAGGTTTCACCATCGAGGTCATCGTCATAGGCTTTCATAATTTTCTCTTCAGGGACATCTTTGATTTCAATGATTTGTCCCAGGGGATTACCATAGGCATAGTTGTTGTCATTGGTGCCCCTAGTCATGGCAGAATCCATACCAAGGCCTAAATGCTTTTCTCGTCGGGTGGGCACAATAGGATCTTTCATGGCATATTCTTTGCAAGCTAAGCTGCCTCCTTGATAGTTCCATTTTTCTATAACCAGCTTGTGAGTTGAAGGGTATTTTCCTTTGAAGTAGTTGATAAAATCCTTGTCTGGGGGTGGTGGGTCCTTATAAAGCCACTGGTTGATATATCGTGCCATTTCTTGGCCATTCAAAGTGCCATGGGAAATGAAAGTGGTAGATCCCAATTGTAGTGGTTAAGTTTTTTTTGGTCCCTTCATGCTGGAATTAGGTGGGCGACCTTGAGTGTGTGGATCAAATGGTATGGCTCCCACTGCGAAGGCATTTGATAGACTATACTCTCCACAACCTTTGTTATTGATCTTGATCATTGAAAGGCTAGACGAAAGGATGGTATGTGGGTCTGAATGGGTTCGAGAAGAGTTGGTGACAAAGGTACCAATGTCAATCCTAGGAAAATGAGTGGAATGTGGGAAGGAGACTTCCAATGCATGGCAGTATGCGAAGAGTTTGGGATCTACACGGATGGTGACTTCAGTGCCGCTATGTGGGAATTTGTGTAGGATTTGAGAAATATAAATCCACAGAATGCCAAGAATACCTGCATGCAAATAACCTGTTACAAGAGAGAAGCAGAAGGAGAAAAAAGCAAAACTCAGAAGTTACTCAAAATGTGAGAGCAAAATTATAATCTGAATTAATGAAAAAAGAATTACAAGGTTCAACCTATAAAGGTGAACAAAACCCTAAAGCCTAAAAAAACTAGGTTGCACATTAATAATTAATAAAAGAATTAATTATTAATGCACCTAAGAGAAAGCTTAAGCACTATAGAGTAATAAATTAATTAATTAAATCAACATGATTTAATTAATAAGCAAACTAATGATTACTCTAACACCCCCCCTTAAGCTAAGTGCAGGGGGTAAGCTAACCTAGCACAGCTATGAAAGAAGGAAATAGGTCCCAGCAACAAGGCCTGATCAGGTACCCAATACAAGGAAATCTCTGTAAACTGGAGAAAAAGAAGAAAACCCAGTGGGAAAAACCCCTCTCCAAAAAGAGATAGAAAAAAGCAGAAAATAAATG
>MU223476.1:3543840-3608217 GCA_018584345.1 Thuja plicata
AATAATTAATAAAAGAATTAATTATTAATGCACCTAAGAGAAAGCTTAAGCACTAAAGAGTAATAAATTAATTAATTAAATCAACATGATTTAATTAATAAGAAAACTAATGATTACTCTAACAATTTGATGCATTGATGGTAAGTGAATGGGACGACTTGCATAGAATGGATCCATGGGCGTCCAAGGAGGATGTTTAAGGGGAGATCAACATCAATGTGGTATATTATATCTTGGATTGTAGGACCCAGCTTGATGGGAAATGAGATTGTGCCTTCAAAAGTGTGTTCCAGATTGTTGTAGGCTTTGATGGTGATGAAATCATTCATTATATTTGCTTCAGTACACCCCAATTATTTGACAAATTTTAAGGTACATAGATTGAGGGTTGAACCATTATCTATCATGACTCACTTGATGGAAAAATTCTTGTTCATGACGGCGATGCGGAGAGGAAGGTTGTGATCAGGTTCTTCAAAAGGTATATTTTTTGGTTTGAAGGAAATCCCGCAAGATGTGGATAGGTGGCCAACAAGGTTTTGGAATTGTGTGGGGTCGATGTCACTGGAGACACGTGATTCTTGTAGGGATTTATTGAGGATCTCTTGATGAATGGGCAAGGTGCGGAGAAGATCCAGGATGGATATTTGGGTGGGGGTATTCCCTAGGTGTTCCAACAGATTGTATTGGGTACCAGTGGAAGGAGTGACACTAGCACCTACAACTAATACTCTTCCTTGATGAGTGGTAACTGCACATTGGCCATCTACGCCCTTGACATGAATGACATTAATAGAGGACTTGAGTTGGGATATGTAGCCGATGAGGTTATCATAATTGATGTATGCATTGGTATAATCCTTTCTGTCAGTATTGTCTCCTTTCTTTCCCTTCCCCTGGTCTGAGGGTTGAGCGGGATTGGCTGATCCTTTACATGAGGTGTGTTCAGAAAATGCATTTTGATATATTTCAAGGCCAGCATTCGGTGATGGTTGGGTAGGAGAGTCTACTTTGATCTCTTCATGGATGATGTGGTCTTGGATGTAGTGTTTTAGCTTCATTCATTTGATGGTAGCATGTCCCTTAACACAATGGTAATCACAGTATTCATTCTCTTTGTACCATACAGGTCTAGGTGTTGAGTCATCAAATAGTTGCATTTGTGGGTACACGATTAGGTTAGCCTTGCCCATCTTGTGGAAGATCACATCTATGGGTTCACCCAAAGGGGTAAACATGTGTTTTGGCACATTCTGGGCTCGAGGCCTTGGTTTTCCATGTGGGACTGATATAGCGTTTGTCTGGTTTACAGGACCTTGGTAGTTAGGTTGATATGATGTCCCTGGGGGGATAGGTAGTCGTTGCCTAGAGCGTATATTTTATTGGTATGCAGGTTGATGATATGCTTGAGAGGGTTGTTGATACATGGGAGGGGGTTGAGTGAATACTGGTGGTGCTTACTGATAGGTTTAGGTAGGTGCATTGGGATCGGCCACCAGGACCTGAACATGTTTGGTGTCAGTGGCTCCATTAGTGATTGTGTTCTTGTTCTTATTATAGTACCATGATTGATCATTGTTGTTTCTATTGGGCTGGGATTCTTTGTAATGTTTGATGGCACCGTCTTCTATGAGACCTCATTCAAGATCCATGCCTTTTCCTTAGATTTCCTGATAATTCTGTAGGCAATTCATGCACATGTGATGGGCTAGTTTGGGATGGAGATTGTTAATGAAGATCATAGTGAGATGTTTCTCAGGAGGTTGATATGACAATCTCGTAGTGAGTCTCTGCCAACGTTTTAGGTAATCTGACAAACTTTCCCTTCCTTTATGTTTGGAGTTGCATAATTCTAAGAGGGAGAGCTCATTCTTGATGTTATATGCATATTGGGCCACAAATTTCTCTAATGGTACTGCAAATGCAAAAATTGTGCCATAGGGGATTTTATAGAACCACTCAAGAGAGGTCCCTCCCAAGCTCTTAGGAACATACACAAGATGAAATTGTCACTATAAGCTACTTCTTGGCATGCCATATAAAATTCTCTAACGTGACTGACGTTATCTCCCCTTCCTGTGTATTTGTCAAACTTGGGTGTCTCGAAGTGTTTGGGGAAGGGTATAGCAGTGATAGATCGATCAAATGGATAGGGACACACCTCTTCAAAATTGAATGTTTTAACCTCAGTCCCTGCTTTTAGCTCCTTGAGAGAATTCTTCATTTCTTCCCACTCCTGATTGATTTTTTGGGGAAGGTTATTAACTCTGATTGCATTGGCTCCTTGGATGTGATATAGATCAAAGGGAAAATATGGGGTATTTTGTGGAGGGTAGTGCAGTGTGTGATAGGGAGACTGATGAGCAGCATAAACATTTTGTTGTGATGGTAACTATTCCTGAGTAGGATATTATTGTAGATTGGATGGAGGTGTCTGATATCATTGTTGCAGCAGCTGATAGTAGGTTTGTGCTTTCTAAGGTGTTCAGTAGGTAGGGTGAGTATGTGTTGCGCCTGCGTAAGGTAGTTGTGTTGCATTGATGAGGTATGTGGGAAAGGTGCATTATGGTGAAATTCCCCCAGTATGCGTAGCGAGGTAATTGATGCTAGCGGGGAGGCATGACTATTGTGGAGGTGGAATGACTTTGGATGCAGCTGAAGATGGCATGGCTAGGGAGGCGATGAATTTATTTTGTAGCTGCTTAGTGGGATGGATGACATTGTGCGTACTAGAAAAAGGGTTAGAAAACTGCAGCAGTGGTTGTACGATGAAAAAAATTCCCCTATGTTTGTGGTTGTGGCTGTTGAATAGGTTGAGTGATTGGTTGTGCAACTACAAAGGGGTTGGGTTGTTGTTGTTGCACTTGGGATGCGAATGTGTTGGCGTTCTGTTGTTGTGGTTGTTGTTTTTGAATGGGTTGGATAACAGATTGCGTGGTGGACAAAGGGTTGGTGGATGTGTTTTGTGCTTGAGAGGCAGGTGGATTGTTTCTCTGCGTCTACGTGGAGATACCTAGGGCTTGCATGGTGGCTTACTGTTAGGAATAAGGTGTCTCAAACTTGGATAATTCCTATTCTTATTATTTTTTTTGTAAAATGTATTTTCTTCCAAATAATGTAATTAAGTGTGAGTGTACATGTCTAGTTGGCATGTTGATGTGTCACTCCACTTGATGTGTTGGCATCTTGAATTGTAAGGAGATCATGGCTGAAATGGTTATGATGGATTCCTATGACACGTAAGAGCTATTTCTAGGAGATTTCAATGGCAGGTGAAGACATGCAAGACATGTGCCAACTAATAAAGTTGAGTACTTTACACTCTTCCTCCTTTTGTTCCCAATCGTGGAAAAGAATTTAGGGTTCCTATTTTCTCAGAGAATGGTAAAACCCTAATACGGCTATCTTTGGAAGTTGCCCTAAAAAGGAAAGCGCGTGATATAAGTATTTTTTAGGGTTACAGGAAAGGATACAAAAAGAGTGTATTGTTGGTATGATTTGGTGCTATTGGATTTGTCTTAGAGTGTCGATTGTCTCTTTAAAGAACTTGCATTGCAAGTGTGTTGTAACCGTTGTGTTGAAGATAATACATTGTGTAGGTTTTGGAGTGCTGGGGTTTTTTACCGAAAGGTTTTCCCCAGGGTAAATCATTGTGTCATTCTCTAAATTCTGTATGCATGGTATGTGGCTACAATATCATTGTTAAAGTAGTTAACGAATTTGAAATTGTAAGGATTTAAAAGAATTTGCACAATACTTTCCTATAGAGATTAGTGTAGGAAGTTGTTTCCGCACCTGAGTTTCCTTACAGTTACGAGTAGTTCCAAGTGGAAGATGGAGTGTTTTGCGTAGTCTAGACAACTTGGGAAGCTTTTGATATAGGGTTCGGATTGGATTGTGTTTGCGGCAGGGGCAATGGGGTATACTATGATCATGGTGCTGGTTGGGCGTGGAAAGTGGACCCTTGTGGAAATAGGGGTTGATTGTAAGCTACTGTGAGTGGCATGCATGTAGTGAACTTTGGTTGCTGCTGATGTGATGTGGGGATGGAAGGCGGAGCGGAGGTAGGTATTGTGGCATTGATGGTCTATGTGCTTTGTGGTTGCGAGCTGGTTGGTGTGGTTTGGATGGGTTGAGTAGTGATTGGTGGAACACTGGTTTGGTGGGTGTTGACTGCTGGTTGCAGAAATTGTGCAACAAAGAGTGGAACTATTTGTGATGCTTGAGCGAATCTAGGTTGGATTGGTGGTGGTGCTTGGGTAGAAATGGGAGGTACTGATTGTGTTGTTGGTGATGGATTAGGAGGTGAGGCACCTCTCATGACTGAAAATGGGGTGGATTGTGGCGTGGTGTGCATTATAGATGGGCGGATGGAAGGTTGCATCATTTGTGATATGAGAGATCCCACTTGTATTACTTGTTGTATAGGGTTGAAAAATTCATGTCTTACTAAATGAGGGATCTCTCCTGGGATTTCCATAGGTCTTGTGACTAATGCGGGTATGATTCTAGGTGGTAATGGGATTCCTCATTATTGAATGTCTGCAAGTATGTCGCAGTTGTTGCACTATGTGATTGTGCTGACCATGGTAGCATATCTTGGATGGTTCATGAGTGTTTCCATAGTGCTCAATGAAGGAGGCTTGTTTGTGTCCACCCAAATGTGCTCAATTTGTGTGTTGTTCCAAGGATCAAAGGAGACCATGGCATTAGTGTGGTCTACCATTGGAGTGGATGAACTAGCTTCAAGATTAGGGTCCATGTCCTTCCTCTTCTTAGTAGATTGTGTTGTAGGTGGAATGAAATGAATACCCTAAGGGGATATGAGATGCAAGATGTAACGCGAGGATGTTCCTAAGAAGCTAAGGATGATGATACTATGATTAGGATTTGAGATGACACATCTAAGATAATGAGTATGCTCCTGAGGATTAAGGATGACCTGGTGTACCTACAGATTAAGGGTTGATTTCCCTAGTGTAAGATCAAGTGGATGTGATTGTCTACCTAGGAAATACTTGTGGTCTTCGGTGGATGGGATTCTTTGTTGATGCGAACCAACCTTTTGATCAAGGTGATGAGGTTGCAAAGGAAAAGGGGATTTCCTAAACAATATTTAGTTTAAGGATACCTAAAGATGGGGTTTGATTAAGATGTAGGTTCTAAGCAACTCAAAAAGAGGATGCAAGACCAAGAGAGGGATGTGATTTGGGATGATTTGGATGATGATTAGGATGATTCTAGGTTGACTAGGATTAGATTGGATTGGATTATGTTGGATTTATGCTAGGATGAGTGTGTGATGTGTTTCTAAAGATGACACCTAAGGGAGGTCCTAAAAATGCATGCTAAGTGTTCCTAAGAAGAGGAGGAATGACCATTTGTTGTGATGAGACAACTAGTCATATTGTTCAAATGTAATGAAGGCAGTGTTCAAATGATATTTGCTTCGGAAGCGAGCAACCTTGTTGTTGTTTATCACTTTGTTGAATTCTTCTCGTTTGTGAGTTTCTTGTTTGATGGAATCAATGATGTGTTGGTACTCATTAGCCTCTCGGGTTGTGTTCTTCTGTTCTCTGTGCATGGGGGGTAATGAAGTTTTCACTTTCGTGTGTTTAACCAAATTGGACATGAGCACGGTTATGATAAAAAAAGGATTCCTTCCTAGGACTAGGCAGTGACTACGGTAAGTGTACCTTGGGAGTCTTTGGAGCAAATGATTGGTTCTCTTGTTGGGTAATTTTTGATCAAACAGTCTTGCAAGGGACAAAGCAACCTTGCAAGAAGCACACAATGTTGATCTCTTTGGAAAAAAACATTGGACCTTCAATTTTTGTGTATGTCCATCAAATGTTCTCACGGGTTTATAACATCGAATACACGCACAAGAAATTCTACCTAAGGATTCGGTGAGCTTGAAAACCTTTGCCCGCAAATGTAGGGGCACACACAAGAGATAATCAGAATACGGCCATCACCAAGCACGCAATGGCTCCAATCATGATTTCGTATTATCTGACTCCAAACGCTCAAGGTGGTACGAATGTGCTAGTGATCTTGGGGAAATTACTATCTTCCTTGCACAACCGATTATCAAGATTTTGGAGGTAAATCAGGTAGGTTGCTAGTGAGATTCTTGGCGTCCCTGTAATCAGTTTGTATGTCTGTGACTCACTTAAGAGCCTAGTTGACCATGCCACTATGCTAGGGATATTCACCTAGTATGGACTACCATCAACACAACTCGCCTGAGCTTGAATGGATATAAAGTGGACCTTTGGGTCGCACCTTATTTCTATACCAGAAGAAGGGATTTACCAGTTTGAGGTTGTTCTCCAAAAGGACGCGTGCTTATTTTGGACAAGCCTCTCTAGAAGCAAAATAAATAACTTAATCTTTCTCATCACCGAAAATCCGCGAAGGCAAGGGGAGAGGATACCGATATAAGCTATTTCTAATGTGTCACTTAGATTTAACAAGGATTTTGCAAAAATGAAATAGCTCTTAAGGAGGTGTTGAAAAACACACCAAACACTCATTCTTTCCAAAAGAACCTATTAAGACTAAGTGTTTTCTATCTAAGACATCAAACACTCATGATTAATATGCAAGGTTATTTTCTTTGTTTGAAAAAGGAAAAAATTTTGATTTGCAAAATAGTTGGTTATTTTCCTTTAGTGTATTCGAGATTTATGAATGTTCATTTTAAGCCCAAATTGCGGTGTTTGATTGCTTGTTCAATTCCCTTTAGTCACTCAAGTTTGTGTGTTTATTTGATTAATTTTAGTGCACCAAATGAAATGTTTTGATTCAATTCCTTTAAGGCATTCAAGATTGGATGAGTTTGTTTTAAGTCCAAATGAAATATTTGAATAGATTTTAATGCACCAAATCAAAGTGTGAGATCATTTTAATTTATCCAAAAACTAATGAGTGATTTTGTTTGATTTATAATGGATAAATGGTGCCTCTAGGTAGCGTTCCCCCAACCTGCACAAAGATAAAGTGCGGAATCAATTTACAGCATTCCCGCGAGTCTAGCAAGCAATCCCGCAAGGTCAATGTGCATTCCCGTAGGGTCAAATAGAGATCCTGCAGGGGTTTGACTAGGATTTGCAGACTTAAAAATAAAATAACATGTGTATAAATAGCCTTAAGGCTTTACAGATTACATAACAGTTTCCCACGATTATGGACCACGTTCTCGCGGGTCTGTTAAAATGCAGAAAAAGGGAAAAAGAGAGGAAGAAAAGGGTCTCGGTCTCTGTCAGCCTGCAGGGTCACGGGATCGCGTTCCCGCGAGCAGGGACCTCATTCCCGCGAGTTCAGTCGTCAATCTCACGGTACGTTGTTTTTGACACTGTGTGAATTCTGATGATGGGATTGATGGCGCAAATGGTTTCTTTTCTGCTTTCCAACCAGCAAAAACCAAAAACCTATCATAAGAAGCTCAAACAACAATAAACGTTAGGATTTGAGTTAGTTTGCGAAGAAAAGAAAATGATGAAAAAGAAATGACCCGTGAAGTGGGTCCCACCGGGCGTGCCAAAATGTGAGCAATAAAAACTAGTGGTTAAAAGAACACAAAGCTAAACTAAGCATTCAAACAACTAACCAATTACCACATATAAGACTAGACCCAAAAGAGAACTAAAAACATTAACAAAAGCCTAAGAGTATGTAAACCTCTCAAACTAAGTAGAAGCTCCCTTTGATGTGTAGATTTGGTCCAAGATGGCTTGGATGTGTGCTCAATAGATGCTTCAAGCTTCAAGAGATTGGGTAAGTGTTGCTTCTATAATGATTTGGGCATTATAAGGGTGCAATGGGTGTTTTTGGCTCTCAAATGGACATTATAACTTTGCATGAAATGTGGATGAAAATGGAAGAGTGAAGGGGTTAATTTATAGGCAAATGGAGGGAGAAATGGAGGGTCAAGATGCAAACTTGAGGAAGGGTCAAGATGCATTTGAGGGAGAGCACATGGATTATGCTTTCTCAAATGTCTCTCATTGTGACAAGTGTCACAAGGAGAGAGGTTTGGAAGAATGGGGAATGTGACCATTTTGGAAGATGTGAGAGGGGACAAAGATGTAAGAGATGGATGGAGTGTGTAAGACGGATGTAAGAGCATTTAAGGAAGACTTAAATGCATATGGTTGGGGATTTGAGGGATGTGACATGAAAGTTGACTTTGGGGTTTGGGTTGAGTTCTTAATCCTTGGATTAGGATTGTGCACATGCTTAAGGAGTGATTAGGCTTAGGATTAGAAGACAAGTGGGGTGATTAGAATATGTGATGGAAGGAGAGAGAATGAGTGGAGGGGTTAATTATTTAATTATGGTTAATTAACTAATAAGGAAGGGTTAGTATGTGTGAATAGGTTGGGTTGAGTTGGAACCGTGGGTTAAGTGGTTGAGCATGGTTAGTTTAGGGGTTAAAGTTAGGAGCCATGTGCTCAAACTGATTTAAGTAGAATATTTAATTCACAAGTGGGATAAAAGGGGATTTATGAATTAAGTTAAACAAATAAATATATTCATTCAACTTAATAGAGGAAAGGGGATTTAATTAATTATTAGACTATGGGTTGTCATTTGATAAATAATTGGACTATAGCTAATTAATTGAATTAATTGAGCTAGGGGATAATATAAATTAATCAAATAAATATGTAATTATTTAATCAATAATATTCTAGAAAGGCGCTAAATTTAATTAAATATGTTTAATCAAATTTAGGTGTCTACACTTAGGATATTCTACAAAGAGTAAAGCTTACAAATGTTTGAACAAGGTTACTAACAAAATGGTGGAAAGTGGAAATGTAAGAATTAATGAATTTGCAGAAAGGAATGATGAAGATAGTAAGAAGGAACTTGATGACTATGAGAAGTTTGTATATGTAGAACATGATGCACCTAAAACTTTACCGAGATCACCTACCGAGGAGGAAGATGAACAAGAAGTTCCACAACCGAATATTGATATTGAAGAACCGAGAGCTATCGAGCCTATTTTGGCAAAGTATGTGAGAATGCACCATTCCCCGAGCAAGATTATTGGAAATAAGGAATCTGGAGTGATGACCAGAAGCCAGGCCAGAGATAATACATGTTTGATATCTTCATTTAAGCCGAAGAAAGTTATGGAAGCAGTAGATAATGAGGATTGGATGAAAACTATGAAAGAAGAGTATCATCAAATTGAGAAGAAAAAGACATGGACTTTAGTACCCATGCCTAAAGACAAGAATTTTATTGCTACTAAATGGATTTTTAAAAACAAATTGAATGAGCATGGAGAAGTTATCAGAAATAAAGCTAGATTGGTTTGCAAAGGTTATGCACAAGAAGAAGGAATTGACTATGGAGAGACTTTTGAACCTGTTGCTAGACTGGAAGGAGTTAGAATACTTCTAGCATATGCTTCTTACAAAGGATTCAAAGTATATCAGATGGATGTTAAGTCTTCATTTCTTAATGGGATTCTTGAGGAAGAAGTATACATTGAGCAACCTGAAGGATTCATTGAGAACACAAACAAGAACAAGGTATGTAAGCTACATAAAGCTTTATATGGATTAAAACAAGCACCCCGAGCATGGTATGAGAGACTGCACTCTTCTCTAATCAAAATAGGATTTCAAAGAACAAGTGATAACAGTAATGTTTACTTGAAATGTGACAGTGATAATAAAGTTTTGATTGCTGAAATGTTTCTTGATGATATTATATTTGGAGGCAATGACGCTTTATGTAAAGGATTTGTTGATGAAATGAGAAAAGGGTTTGAGATGTCAATGGTCAAAGAGATTAAGTTCTTCCTAGGTCTACATATATAGCAAGTAACTGGAGGAATCTATATTACACAAGCCAAGTATATCAAAGAGATTCTTAAAACTTTTGGTATGGAAGATTCAAAACCTGTTGGAACACCGATGGTTACTGGATGTAAATTATCTAAAGAGGGTGAAACACAAGAGGTGGATAATACTCTTTACCGATTCATGATTGGTAAATTGTAGTATGTTGTTCACAGCAGACTTGATATAGCACACGTTGTTGGAATTGTTGCAAGGTTTTCTTCTAATCCGAAGGAAACACATATGTCTGCAATAAAAATAATTTTGAGATATCTAAAAGGCACATAAGAGCTTGGATTATTATACAAGAAAGGAGGTACTTTTGATCTGCAAGTATACACTGATGCAGATTGGGATAGAAATGTTGATGACAGAAAAAGTACTAGTGGAGGCGCATTCTTTCTAGGTGAAAGATTGGTTACATGGTTGAGCAAGAAACAAAGTTGTATTTCACAGTCTACTGTTGAGGCTGAATATGTTGTTGTTGCTATGAATTGTGCAAACATAGTATGGATTAAGCAATTACTTGAAGGTATGCAAGAAGAGATCACAGATCCGGTAACTATTTTTTGTGATAATACAAGTGTTATTAACATATCAAAGAACACGGTTATGCATTCAAAGACCAAGCACATTTCTATCAAGTATCGCTACTTGAGAGAGCAAGTTCAAGAGAAGAATGTGAAATTGGAATATGTGAATTAAAAGGAACAATTGGATGATATCTTTACAAAGCCACTACCTAAAGATGCTTTTGAGTATCTAAGAGGTAAATTAGGGGTTCTTCCCGTATCCATTGTTCACTAAAGAGCATGAGGCATGTTGCATCAATTCTATATTTCATTAGAATATCTATTTCTGAATTGATGTTAGTATGACACACTTTAGGTGATTCCTGAAGTTGTGAAAAGATTTTTTGTATGTAATGATTTATGAGTACATGTTAGGTATAATCCACTACTGGAACCAATTTTCAGGCGTATGACTTTTTGGCATTGTTGTCAAAGAGGGAGAAGAATAAATTGATGACATTTATCTACAGAGAGATATTCAGGGAGAAGAATGAATTGCTAATCTATTTACTCATGAAGGAGATTCATAATTTATGTTACAGGAACAGAATATTTATCCAAGAGGGAGATTCAGATCAGAGATATCAAAGTGGAAAGAGAGATATCAACTCAAAGGGAGTACATTTATGTATTTGAGAGTTGTCATCATCAATTGCTATAACATTGTTATAGTGGTTTCCATCAATGCCAAAGAGGGAGATTATTGATTAACTGATGAATATCTTATGGAGATGATGAAGACCGAGTGATACTGAGTATCATGATTGTAGAAATGGTTAGATCGGATGTTGTTTTGTCATTGATGTCAAGCATTTGATTAATTGATTTTTATTGTGTTACCATATCATAAGAGGAGAAGTTAAATGGGTGACAAATACAGATCAGACAATGATGAAGTAATGATTTTATAGTTGTTTTCTACTATATATTTGATATTATCAAATCGGTACATTTGATTGATCAAGTCGGGAACTGCAATGAATTAAGTTATGACTGAAAGAGATAATTTACCGAGCTAGACTGAGTCAGCCAGTAGAATGTTATGTGAGTCAGTTATTGTTACCGAGCACCAAGCACCAAAAATGAGTTAGACACCGAGCAGTGAAGAAGTCAGTTACCGAGTTGCAAAGCAAGTTTTACCGAGTACAGTATACTAATATTAAATGATGATGAAATTGAATTTAATGCAAGCGATGATGAGATGGATGAGGAAATGAATTAAATGAAGTTTGTTACAAGATCTACGAAAGGGAAATTTCAATGAGAAGATTTAAGGCGAAGATCAAGCAGTTAAATAGAAATATGAAAGTTCCAAGAAAAGTTACAAGTTTCAAGGTAAAAGAAATATAATTTACCGAGTTAAGAAATATGAAGAAGTTGATCGAACGGTTGAGCGAAAAGGAAGGAAAATCAAATTAAGGAGATTAAGAGGCAAAAGTGTGTCTATATAAGGAATGAGAATTACACACAGAAAAAGACTACTGGTGAATTGAATAGAGAAGGAAAGAAGCTGAAGAATGGCATTTTTCGAGCAATACAAAGAAAGATGGATTAAAGAATCTACAGGCAGAGAAAGAGATCAATGGAGTATGAGATTCCAGTATTCAATTGAGCATAAAGGGTCTGATTCAAGCATAGTGAGTTTCTATTTTTACAGATTAAACTTTATTGTTGGTTATTAATATTTGTAACAGATAAATCTCTTAACCGAGTGGATTTAACTGTCCTATTTGTAAAACCTAGACTTAGGTGACATTCCAAAAGAGTGTTTAAAGACCTCTAACAAGGCCACTCCTAACATGGTGAAGATCTTAACAGATCTAAGGTAAATCCCCTAACAAGGTCACATTTATCAAATGTGTTTGTAATCTTTAACAGGATGAGTTCTTAACCGAGCGTACTTCAGAAAGGTACATTTTTATTGTGGGCTACAATTCCCACATAGATTTTTCCCAAATTGGGTTTCCTCGTTAAATTTGGTGTCAACCGAGTTAAATCATGTGTTAATAAGTTAATCTAATTTTGATAAGTTTGAATGATTGATTGTTGCTTATGTTATTTGGTGAATCGGTTATTTACTGTATTTAGTAGTTACCGAGTGAATCAGTGAGTTCAATTTTAAGAGTTTAAGAGTTTTGATGTGTTTGATTCACCCCCCGCCCCTCCCCCCACCCCCTCTTAGTGGGACCAACAATCCACCCTTGAAAGGACTTGAATATTGCATTAGTACCCCTATATCAATTTGGGTTCTCTTGAAGGTTATATTTGGGGATCCCTCTTTCTCTTTCCCTAATATACATAAAAATATTTGTTGAATTAACATTATAACCACCTTCTCTTTTGTATGCTACAATATTTAAAGGATTTCCAAGTCCACTAATAAAATTGAATGGATATTCAATGAGTTCATCATCCACAATTTCATGACGGACGTCAACAAGTGTACAACTTTTTTGACAAATGACTGTGCCAACAACAAAATTTTCTTCACCTATTACAATTACATATTCCATATTCAACATTGCATCAATCTGCATTTCAATCCACATGTACCTATCAGTTGGCTAAGTAATGGATTAAATTATAATAATAAAAATTCAAACCACATGTACCTATCACATTCATTTATCAAATTTACACATTCAGGTCCAATACAAAGAAAGTTAAATTTACACATTCAAGTCCAATACAAAAAAAAATTACACATTCAAGTCATAGCAAGAATAGATAAAGCTGACAAAGAAGTGGTTAGCGATAATCCTAAAGTATGGCCTAAACTAGTGAAGATAATCGAGGAAGACAGAGAAGTGCTCCCATACAGAGAATGTGAGGGCTTTGGTTAAAGAATGATAGAAAGGACTATTTGGGGAAGGGAAACAATACTATTCTCTAAAAAATCAGGAAAGCTCCCATATGCTACAGTGGGTTCCCCTCCACATATCTAGACCATGCTCTAGAAATGCAAAGCATAGTTATCTGAATTGGACATATTCAAATTTGTTTTCATCCTAAGATACAATGTATAATACATATATTCCTATTACAAGTGGATAGTAAATAAATTATGCTAAGATTTGTTCTGTATGTTTTTGGGAAGGAGGATATTCGAATTTCCTTGATTAGAGAGGAGATAAGAGAGGGTTTTTGTCTATAAAAGGAGCAGGGAATGCATAGTTTTATATCAAATAGAAGCAGTTTATTGTGAGTTTATTAAGGGAGAAGTATGGAAGGACAAGTTCACTTCAGTATATATTGCAGTTGTGGGGAGAACAACGTTGATAAACAGATGAGAATGTTGTTCAAGCTCCGAGATGAATCCCTATTGCTTGTGATCAAGCAGGTCATTGGGCCAATTTCATTCAATCACTGCCACAATGGAGTCTTATTGGAAAGATTCCTTACCACGGTGGCTAAAGCCTTTAGAGCATGCTACCAGGCTTCAAGGATGGTGTATGAATTGCTACATGTTGAGTATAAAAATATTGTTTCACTGGCTATGATGCAAATAAAAATACACTGTAAAAAAGCTTTTATTGCTGGAGTTTTTTATGTTGAAGTTGTGGCCAAGAAGAATAAAGTTGCTCAAGTTTTGAATTTGTTTCGTGAAGGACTGGCCAATCTGGACATCACTCTGTTTGCCAAATTTGTGGAAAACAAGGGTGATCTTCTCTACCTCTCAGCTTGAGAGGATCAATGTACGGGTTGATGGCTACCTTACCATAGCCAAATGGATGTACTAGATGGTCGACTTGTAAGGGAGCTACCCCCTCTAGTAGTTATCTATATAAATAAATAAAAAGTTACCCAAATGCTCATCAATAGTGGATATCCTTCTTCTAAAACCCCTTTGAATGCATTGAAAATAATAATAATAGTTCATGATCCATGTGCAGAAGATAATATATAGCACAAGAGTCATCTTATATTGCATAAGGAAACAAGTTTGCATATGAAAATGAGTTTTCTACAGACTCTATCAGGGTATACATATAAAATTGAGTTGAATGGTATGAAACGCTCGGGTTTAGAGATTTAATCTAAAAATGACTGTTACAACAATCCAAGAACTAAAAACTAGAAGTGGAAAAGGAACATATATAATGTTGTGCACCTGTGATTGAAATATGTGTGTGGCTCTAGAAACTATAAATGGATTGAAGTTGCGGGTCCTTCCACTTCTCTATTAGTTTCTTTCCACTTCACTGTTAGTTTTCGTGTGTTTTCAAAATTTGGAAAATCAAAATGGTTTTTCCAACTTGTTGCTTAGCCATTTCCTAGGGAAATTGTTTTCAAATTTCAGATTATCAATGATTTTTCTCGCTACTTCTTACATGGTTTTGGATATTGTTGAATAAAAAATACCCCTGAATAGTATATTCCTCTGTCAATTTTATAAAGCCCCAATGTCCCTATTATATTCCCAATATATTACATCAGATTTTGGGGATATAATATCCCCCAATATGAATGCACATGATATGATATTGCCTAGCTAGTGAAGACCTCGTGTTCCTCACGTGGTTTTTTCATTCCTAAAAGTTTCTAGTATAGTTCGTATTGCTTCTTGTATTGTATCAACTCACTTCAAATAATTTCTCTCAGCTTATGACTCCTCTTGTGGTCATCAACTATCTCTCACCTAGTAATGCCCCCCAATTGTTGTTGATCCCCTTATGGGGGTCAACTCTTCTCTCCTATTGTAAAGGAGTTGTGGATGATAGTATTGCTTAGATTGTACTTCATAGAAGGAAGAAATATTCTTTGCCTTCTCCCCTTACTCTTTCGGGTGTGGAAAAAGAGAGTTTTATTCTTTAGGGTCGGGACCCTTCTCTCCCATTAATTCCTAGCTTTGGTCAAAAGCTCTCTTCTTATTTTCCCAATCTCACCACTCATAAGATTCACCCCATTTTCCTTGATGGCTAAAATGTAATGGGTTTGAGCCCTTCCCATGCTAATCTAATCAAACATGTAAACATGTGTGAAAAGATCCTAATCAGGAACTAGTTAGATAATGTACCTTGTTCACACTATAAAGGGGGAAATATATTAAAAACATCTTTGTTCACAACAACAAATTATATAACATGTTTAATACATAATGTTGAATATCAAATTATTTAAAGCCATGATTGGATTAATGGGATGAAATTGGTAAGAGCTATTATGAATACATTGAATAAATAGAGAGGAAGCCTTACTCTTTTAGAATAAGGGTGTAATAAAATGAAAGGAATACGAGAGTATAAAAGAGAAGATTATCTTATCTAAACAATATTATCTTGAATAAATAGAGAGGAAGCCTTACTCTTTTAGAATAAGGGTGTAATAAAATGAAAGGAATATGAGAATATATAAGAGAGATTCTCTTATCTAAACAATATTATCTTAAAATATGAGAGGATAAACCTTTTAACTATTTATTAGTTCAAGAGAAAAAATGTTAAATAAATAGTTTGTTATATAAAATTTAGAATAGTTTGACAAAAATTGTGTTGATTTTAAAAAATTATATATATTTTATGAAAGCATTTTTAATTATTTATAGAAATTATATAAGTACAATTATTATAATTTTTTATGTTATTTTTCTTTTTTATCTATTCCATTCCATAAATTAGTATTATTTAAGAATATTTTTAGTGGACTAACATTATATATATATATATATATATATATATATATATCCTTGATGTTCCATAAAGTAATTGAATATATTTGAATTCTTTTAAATACAAGAACATAACAATAAATCATCAAAACATATATTCAATCAACTATGATTGGAAAGGAATGGGTGGAAATAGGTCAAATCTTGAACTTAAATCACCTAAGATTTGAAAACAATAAAACTAATCTAGATAATAAATTTATACAATAAGTAATGAGCACATTAAATAGATGATATATGAATAAGAGAACTAATGTAGAAATATGTATAAATCAATAAGTAATAATAACATAAGCCCAACAATACATAAGAATGTGGTATTTGCTAATATATAATTATATCAACCATTATGGAAGAAGTGTCTTCTCAAAATACGATTGCACATTTCAAAATACGGCTACTATTTAGAAATTGAAAATAAGTTGTGGGAAAAGGGGGGCCGAAATAAATATTGCTAAAAATAACATATGGCTCCACAAATACTTTTCCCTCCTTTTTTTAATATTTTATTTTTATTGTCTCAAATTCTAAGTATACACATTATTATTAATATTATTAATACAAATTTTATATAACAAATTAAAATTAAGCAAAAAAACTATAGTGCATTGAGTAAAGTTTTTAACATGACTAGTGATGTGACATGTCCTCCAATAACACATGGGCTAGGGGAGACTAGGCCTCGTGACCTCATTCTTATTTTTAAGTGGCGTCTTTAATTGTATTTTTCAGTAAAATTAGTAATAATAATTTTTACACAATATTTAGAGAAAAATTGGAGGCAAATAAAAAGGAGGGAAAGAAATATAAGAGCCACTAGTATTTTTCCAATTAGCATTGCTTGTTTCCATTCCCCTTTTTCTATAAACGTTATTTTCAAATCCTTAGTTGTAGTTGCTCCACTAGAATAGCAAAAGACTCTCATTTATCATTTTCCCATGAATAAAAATTTGCACTTGAACATGTAATCACCTAAAAATGGTCATCTAAACCCTAGACCCCCAATCTCAACAATTAATCAAGAAACCCTAATCTTGATAAACCCTAAGTCCTAAATCAAACAGGCAATTCATCAAATTCAAACTGATTTGACCTAAACCCTAAGTCCTAATCGATCATCTTACTTGATTAATTAATTAATTCCTAAAATCACATTACATTGGCAAATGAACCTTACGTTAATTATTTAATTAATATATCAGAATAACAATTAAATAATTAACATAAGGTTTATTTGTCAATGTAATGTGATTTTAGGGATTAATTATTTATCAAGTAAGATGATCGATTGGGACCTAGGGTTTAGGTCAGATCAGTTTGAATTTGATGAATTCCCTGTTTGATTTAGGACTTAGGGTTTATCAAGATTAAACACACTAATTTTATAAAAAAAAAATGCACTTAATAGGTACACAAGGTCCTAAACCCTAGGTCCTAAACTGATTTGACCTAAACCCTAGGTCCTAATCGATCATCTTACTTGATTAATTAATTAATCCCTAAAATCACATTACATTGGCAAATAAACCTTACGTTAATTATTTAATTAATATATGAGAATAACAATTAAATAATTAACATAAGGTTTATTTGTCAATGTAATGTGATTTTAGGGATTAATTATTTATCAAGTAAGATGATCAATTGGGACCTAGGGTTTAGGTCATATCAGTTTGAATTTGATGAATTGCCTGTTTGATTTAGGACTTAGGGTTTATCAAGATTAAACACACTAATTTAAAACAAAAAAAAATGCACTTAATAGGTACACAAGGACACAAGACAAGATTTTTTTATTTAAGGAAGGTTTCATAAAAGAAGTAAAATGATATGTGGAGTATTGCCTTTATTTTGTGTTGAATTTATTGAGGGTGGGTAGTGGTGTTTAATTCCTCAGTTTTCACACAATGAGATTGTACATTCTTTAAGAAATAAACTAATAATAAACCTAATAGATACGTTTATTTATATTTAAATCTAATAAACTTTATGAGAAACTTCACATTTGAATACTATTTTCGTAACTTATAAAGGTCTAATCTATATTTATTAGCTAAAAAAATATTAAACTATTCTCTAACATAAACAAAAAATTAAGAAAAATTAAATTTGATATAAAAATTCCACTAGGACACTTATATTTCCTTAAAAACTTACAACTGATATTGTTTGTTTATAATAACATTTCATTCTATATTAATTGGATTATCCTTAACAAAGCAAATCACCATTATAGTTCTGAAATATATATATATTAATTGCATTATCCTTAATAAAGCAAATCGCCATTATAGTTCTTAAAAAGTTACGGTAACATTTCATTCTCAATTAATTGCATTATCCTTTATAAAGCAAATCACCATTATAGTTCTTAAAATTCATTAATTTTAGGATTGTCTTACTGTATGAAGGAAGGATTGGGACCGTTACGCCAAAATATCTAGTGCCAACTGGTGATTCGTAATCCAACGCTGGCATTTCATCCTATATTAATTTTCTCTTTAATAAAGCCCATTATCATTATAGATCTTTAAAAACATCAAAAAATGCATTACTTCTATGCTTGCTTTATCATATAAAAGCAGGATTTGTGATGATTTTTCTTATGAGAAGATAAGCTTTAACATAGTTTCCGAAAATAAGGTAGTTGAGATTTTTCCTATAAATTTCCTGTTTTCTACGACTCCGATCTTTGACTGTATATTTGTGTTTTTTAAAAGGTTCTCTCTATTTCGAGAAGAAATCTTTCTTGCTGCTAACGCCTAAATGACAGAGAACACAATGAGAGGTGTTATGCATATGAATAGATCAAAGTGATGCTGCAAGCATCTATTTAGATGAAATCACGTTAATTTAAATGTTTTCAAGTGGAACTGGTATGATCTTAAGTATTTGATTAAATGTTTCAACTGGAACTGGAACTGGTATGATCTTAAGTATTTGATTTTTGCTTGCATATTTGCATCATATTTATTGTTGCTGTTGATATTGTCAAGTCTTCCACTGATAAAGCATTGTCATTTTTTCCCAGATCACTTCAAACAGTTCTGTAGCTTTGATTATTTAATTATGAAGAAGTAAGCTCCCTCATTCCTCTTAGATGCAAAATAAGATTTTTAATTGTAAAATAAATATTCAAGAAATATACAGTTCATAACGTTAATTTGATTATTTCTGAAGATTATGTAAGTTTTTTCTTCATCAATGTTTCAGAACACGTTTTGTAATCTATTATCACAATGAATAAGTAAGGAAAAATAAATAGTAAAAAAATCACATTCAAAAACATTGATGAAAAAAATTATGTTATTTTTTTCAAAAATGTTCCTACTAATAAATTCTAGAGCTTTGTCTAATTCCGTTGAATAGATATATGAAGATTAATACTCTCTTTAAAAATTTATAAAAATTTATGCCTTATTTACATGTTTATTAAACCACCAGATTTAATGTCAATGCTGAAGAAATCCATCTCATTGGAACAAATTTCATAAACAAATCGTGGTCACTAAGTATCGTATGGGTTTTTCTTATTTTTGCAGTACATAAGACAATGCTGCACACATTTCATAATGGAGGCAACCTTTAGTAGAGCATTTCCAAAGAAGACATCATGAATGGATTTGAATGGTTTAATTTTAATTCAAGTATTTATGGCGGTGCTTGTTGCTAGCACGAAGTTAGAGGCAGTCTTCTCAGTTTTGTGAGAAATCTTAACATGGGAAGATGTATACTTCCACCTAAGTGTCCAGAGTGCTAGAACTTTTATGAAAAATTGATAGGTCTGTTAGAAGATCAAGTCATAAAAAACTGGTTAGAAAATATTCTGTAAGGTCTAATAATGCAAAGCTAAATTGTATCTCATGCAAAGCCAAGATGCAGCTGCTATAGACTGCATTGATCAGCACAAACAGCCTGCGTTTGATCGTCCATTGCTTAAGAGCCATAAAAACCAAGTAAGGAAATATCACAGCATAAACTGCATTATAATTCCATTTGATCTATAGAGTAAAAGATGATCACTACTGAAAGAGGATTTGCATGGGTGCATTTTTTCTATCTAATTTTGCAGTTTATATTATGAGATCGATTTCCCGGGTGCTTCCCCAACATGTGCCTTAGTGCCCAAATCCAGTGAGAGCCAAATGACCATTCAAACTCATGAAGATGGCTTATATTGAAACACGATTTAGGAAAAACGGGTCATTTGGACTAAATGGGTAAAAAACATATAAAATGTATTACTCAATCATAAATCTGTGACTGTTGCTGTTAACTAGTTTAAGCTAGTTTAAGCGTGATCTTTGGGAAGGAATCGTCGACTCTTTTCATCACTGACAGCGTGGTTGATAGGGCCTCTGCTAGATCGAGGAACTCCCTGATTGTTAAGTTCCATGGTTCCAAGCCCAACGTTGATGCTTCCAGGACTTTTGTCGCCAAAACTCGGCCTTACCTTTGGTTTTTTTTTCCTGATTCCTTTCTCTGCTTAGAAGAAGCGTGATCGGATTCTTTCGGGTGGGCTGTGGTTTCTCGAAGGTCCTGAATTATGTCTCAAACAGTGGTTTCCAACCTTTGATCTACAAAAGGATTTTAACAAGCAGGTGTGGGTACAATTATCCTTGTCATTCTTTACTTCTGTATTTCTTTTTCCTATTCAAAGTGGTGATGATCTCCCCCAACTTCTTAACTGCCCCTTTAATAGATTATGCCTCCTATGTGACCAAATCTAAGGAATGCCTCCTATTTGCCAAACCTTTGTGTCAATGTGGAGTGTGACCAAAATCTTCGATCTATCACTTTGTTCTCCGAATTTAGAACATGGGTATAGCAGTTTAGTGTTTACCTATGAAGATTCCTATATTGTGTGGACAAGATGCAGCAAAACATGGCATGCTGCAATGGATCGCATGTATAATTTTAGATGGAAGAGTCAATCGCGGCCTTCCCAAACTCAATGGATCGTGTGAACATCAGAAAGTGTATTGCGTTGGCTCCTAATGCTCCTAAAGTGATTGATCAGAAAGAGGAGGTAAACCCTCATTTGGGTGGGTCTTCGGGTGTGTTGTAGGTTTATGTACCTCTTACCCCACCCCAAGGCCCCCTCCGAATTGTATATGGCTTACAAGGCTAGGAATGGCAAGGAATTAGGAGAAAGGGTTGGCATTCAAGTCCTGAATTCATCAGAGCCTTTTGACTTTTTACCATTCCGAGGATTTGCCTAGTGGCTGCAGCACCATTTGGCTGTTGCCTATCCGTCGATTGGTTGGAGGTTTCACTCCACTTCTTGAGTTGTTGTATTGCTCCGTTGAGCTCTGTTCCATGTGGTCCCTCATTGTTCAGTTTCCTTTTTTTGTATTCTTTATGTAGTATTTCAATCCATAGTGAAAAATCCAGGAGTATCATATGATCAAAATAAAATGGGCGTAAAAAAGTCTACCATATCAAACAATTTAACCCCATGGGAGACCATGAGGAAAACGCATACCTAAGAACAAATATCAAATGGAGAGCAAAAGGGCTTATTGCTCAACTTATGACTAGTTCTCACCATTTGAAGTGTGAAACAAGTAGATGGATGATACCCAAGGAAGAATGGGAAAAAAGGATACACGTATTCTGCAAGAGGGGAGTGGTAGAGACTTTATCATGGAGTGTCAAGCATACAATAACATCAAATGGAGAGCAAAAGGGCTTATAGCTCAACTTATGACTAGTTCTCACCATTTGAGGTGTGAAACAAGTAGATGGATGATACCCAAGGAAGAATGGGAAAAAAAGGATACACGTATTCTGCAAGGAGGAAGTGGTAGAGACTTTATCATGGAGTGCCAAGCATACAATGGCATCTGTTCCAGTTATGTGGATATTTCAGAAGCGGACAATTTAAGTACTTTATTTTTGAAAAAACACAGCTAGACAGAACAGTAAACCTAGCAATCAAAATTCATTGTCAAAGAGCAGATTTAAAGAAGTTACAAAGTTCTTAAGATCTCGGCACCATATTCTGCAGTGTGTAATTATAGGGAGTCCCATAGGCTGCTTAGACCTTGCAACCATTATTAAACTCTTTCATCCATTCATTCAATGAATTTACCCTAAACAAACAAAAAAAAAAAAAAAAAAAATCTTTCTTTAGTCTGCATATTTAATAGAACATATTCTATCACAATATCATGTTTTTAGCATTGTTCATTTTCTTTCAATTTCTAAAATTATGGCCTGTCATTTTTTTTCGTAACAATTTTGATAATGTACAAGTTTGGTTGTTCCCTGAACATTATGCAGGGTCCTTCCAAGATGCCCTCTGTTTAATGCAACAGTGAATAGAACAAATTTTAGTACCGATAATGCTCCAGCATGGCATCTCAGTGGAGATTGCTTAGAAAGAAAATTTCGAAGTGAGAACATTGGTAGAAGATTTGATAAAAGTAAAATTGCTTCGGCATTGTGGAAAAAAAAATAGTAAATTTGTTCAAACAACATTCCAAATGGATATGAGATAACAAATTTTAAGATTCTTTCTATAAATTCCAAGTTGTAGTGTCTTTCAGACCCTGCACTCCATCTCTTCAGCATGGCCTAAGATAATAAAATTTTCAAACTAACCACTCCATTTAGCTCTGTTCTTCTATCCTCAGAACTTCAGCTTTGTCTACGTAATTTTCATAAATTCCGTCTTCTGTCCTCAGTTACCTACTTACATTGTAATTGGTCGTAGAAAACACACTAAAAGGAGCGTGCAACAGTCAAGCTCATGGTAACTTACTTTATAGAGAGATTTCCATCAATTTTATCTACATTATGTCGAATAATTTATCATGAGTTGATTAAAGGTTATGCCCACAATTCTTCTATATATAGATTGACGGAGCTGTGAAATGAATAATTTTTCGTCAAAGACGGATTTAATATGCAAGTTGCAACACACTCTGAAAGTGGGCGGTTCTTGTTCACTTAATGACTGCCAATCTAATTTTTGTATGCACGTGCTACACCTCTGTCCATGAACACAATCTTCCCTCCCCATTCCATACAAAAGCGTAGACTATTGAGTCTCTTCTGAGATCCCAAACCATGTCATTCTTACTCTACTGCTTCAAGCTTGGGTGATCTTAGTTTCTCAATCCAATTAAGTATAAACGCTAATTTCAGAAATTTTGTTTCAAGCTTTTGTTCTATAGTTGCTCGTCACATAGATTGCAAACTCTGCAAGCACTCTCCGAGTTGTCGAGTACTTTATAATTTTTTTTGGCTGGCTGAGTTTTCACAAGTTTAACTCTCGCATTTTCATAGACGCAAAAAAACATGGGTAAAAATGTTGACACAAGTAAAACACTGGTTAAAATGTGTTTTTCACACGTTTCTGCTATAATACCATGTATTTTCTCTTCCAAGATGTCAATTTTAATTTAATATTTTTTTGCAATTGAATTCTACAAAAAAAATATGTTTAGAGATTTTGATTTTTAGTACCTTCTAAGTTGCCGACTTTTTTGTCGAGTATTTGCCGAGTTTTTGCCGTGATGAAAATTTTGGCCTTGCCAAGTACTCTTAGAGTCCAAGTCTGCAAAGTATGGACTTTGTCAATACAAAGGTCCGAAACATCAGATTTCTTTGTTTTTATATATATTAAATTCACATAATTACATTTCCCTTGATACTCGGAACAATAAGAGTTCAATGTGAATTTTATCTACCACTGAAAAAGACTAGCAATTTATACATGAGGCAGCAGAGCAGCTGTTAGGACCAATCCAAAATAACCAGAACAGTGTTCCCGAAGTAAGAAACAGTTATCCATAGGTATATTAAAACATACTTAAAGCAGCTGAGTGGTTCCAAAATCTGCCAAAAAAATTTAATTTTATTCCCAAAACACTATTCAACAGAGCACACATGATATTAGTAGAACCATCATTTTTTTATATATTTGCAGATTACGAGTTTTATCAACCTCTCATTAACCATCTAACAATCAAGACAGAATTATGGTAAAAATCACCCAACATAAGTAGTCTTCACACTAAAGTTCAGCTGGAACTGAAGTCTTTCTGTATTGTAAAAGTCAAAATTAAAATCCCTGGAGAAACGCTCAAGTGCTTTAAAAAAAAAGCTTTAATACAAGCAGAATAGTACATAGGAGTGTCACTTTATTGGTGCAAAGTATCCACTAATGCAGACAAAAATACATTTAGTGGCAATAAAATGACCTCCATCAGTTAAATTGGGCCCTGCCCATTCTTTAACAAGCTCCAACTGTCATAATCCAGAATATAAATCTTCAACTCACTGGCTGCAAGAAAGATTTTCTTTATTTCACTTCTGTACTTGGGTAATAAGACGTTCCCCATGGATATGTCAACAAGGGCACAATGCAGATCTTGATTCCTATCTGTTCATTGTCTCTTTTTGAACTATAGATTGGAGATTAGAAAAGAATTTTCCACTGCCGTTCCCAGTAAGACATGAATCCAGAGAATGCATTTCACCATAAAAATGAATCCCAAGGCCCAAGAACAGTGGTGAATGTTCTGGTACCTGAAGCACAGTGCCATTGCCCCAATAATCATTTTGTCTCTTCTCTAAGATAGTCAAGGCACAAATAAAATTACATGCATCATGCAGGAACAGTTTACTTAACTAATGCTCAAAAATTTCAAGCAAGCAACTTGTTAAATCATTTATTTGAAAAGCTCAAACATTTTCTTATCAACAAAACTTCCATTAGGAGCCTTAGTTCTTTCCACCTTGCACCCTGGTATCACAAGCTATGTAAGGCCAGCTCATGTGCTTATCCAGGCCAAAAATGTTACACAAAACCATCAGGGCCAAAACTCATTAACGTCTGTGCCTAAACCAGTTCCAAAGTGCCTTGTAAAACCATGCTCACTCATGCTGCCTCTTGTTAGACCCCGTATCCTGTACCATGCAGGCTTACTTCTATTTGTCCTTAGAGGACCAGAGCAGCTATGCCTCCTGAAAGAGTCTGATGATTCTCTCATTAAACATCCAGAAGAGAGCAATGCAGATGCTGAAAGTGGTCTCTCCATGTCTAAACCCTGTGCTTGAAGTGGGCCAGAATCATAGTCAATTGTAACAAAAGAAGTAGCATCAGGTATGTACCGAGTGCTCGGCCACCATGTGTGATCAGAGTCTTCCTTAAGCTCGATATGAGAGCTAGGCGAATCTTCTACTTGACTAGAGTTTTGAGATCCACCCTTGTTGCTCACATCCAAATCATTGTACACAAGTTTTAAGGCTTGTACAACTTCACCCATAAATGGCCTGTGGGAAACCTCAGGCTGTACACACATTGAAGCAATGGCTGCAACTCTGGCCATATTATCAAAAGAAAAGGTTCCCTTTACAGCAGGATCTACTAACATTTCCAAGCCTTCCTTGGTAGTAAGTAAGGGACGAGCCCAGGTAACAAGATTTTCCTGCCCAGGAGGTTGGGACATGTCAACCGGTTTCCTTCCAGAAAGTAACTCGAGCAACACTACACCATAACTATATACATCACTCTTCACAAGCAGATGCCCAGTCATTGCATACTCAGGAGCTACATATCTGCAGGGGAAAGTACTTCAATGTAAGTCAAGGTATTCTAATAAAATTCACAAGTCAATATCTCCCACTGGAAGAAAAAAAACCAAAGGATTTATATCAAATAACAGCTGTAGATACCACATTATATCCTTAAGCTACGGAAAAAATGAAAATGAAAATCTGAAGCACTGAGCCTGAAAAGAATCCAGCTAAATACCCAAAGGTTCCCATAACCCGTGTGGATATGTACTCCTTCCCTTCATCAGAAGCTGCTTTTGCCAGTCCAAAATCAGATACTTTAGGAGTAAAATCATCCTCTAACAAAATGTTGCTAGCTTTGAAATCACGATGTATGACACGGGGATTTGAATCCTCATGCAGGTAGGCAAGTCCTCTTGCTGCTCCAATAGCTATTTTCATGCGTGCATCCCAATCTAGTGGACTAGTATCTTTGTCTGGACATGGAAATATTGAAACCAATACACAGTCTGAAGATTAAATTGCACATGCATTCTGCTAAATTCCAAATATAAGAATATCATCATGATGGAAGCAACACCTTTAACTTAAACATTTACTTTTCAACATAAATTTCAGACATCTCAGCAAAGCTTACAAAATAGATGGTTGGTGAGAACAAATATTATACCATGCAAATGAGATTCCACACTGCCATTTGGGATAAGCTCATAGACCAAACATCGATTGCGTTCTTCGGTGCAAATTCCTATCAACTTAACCAAGTTTCGATGATGCAATCGACTGAGCATCTCCACCTCTGCCATGAATTCTCGCCCTCCTTGATGGTCATCTCTTGTAAGAACTTTCACAGCCACTTCGGTTCCATCTTCCAATACTCCACGATAAACTCTTCCAAAACCTCCCTCTCCAAGTATGTTCTTAGAAATGAATCTATCTGTAGCCTTTTCAAGCTCAGCTAGTGTAAATGTTCTAGCAGATCCTGTATAAGTAGCCATACTTGAAACAAATGAAAATGATGTTGAACTTGGTATGCTACTAGAGAGGATGGAACCAACACCTGCACATAATAAATTAATTAGATTAACAGTCCAATGACAGATATAATCACCAAAAAACATTCAAAGAGAAGTTGAATCGTCCTTTCAGATTGCAGTCGTACCTGATCTTTTTGGTAGAGATGAGACAAATGTGGGTGGAACAGCTGCAGGCAACTTACTTTGGTTGCTGAATTTCAAAAGGATTAACCAAACTGCCGCAAGACAGATCACTACTGCAACAGCTGAAGATAGGGCAACAACTGCAATAACTCCACCCCCCATTTTTTCACTCTTTTTCCTTACATCAACCCCAAGTGGCTCTTCACCATTTAAGCCTCCACTCATCCCACTGCCCTTGCCATTTGAGCCATCAGTTGTATTTGAAAATGGTGAAGGAGGTGATGAAGGAAGTCCTGAAATGAACACAATCTCCTCTTCAAAAATTAAAACATACTAAGTGCTAGATATTCACAACAAAGAGCATAGCCTGAAAATGCATACCTGGATAATGAACAAAATCAACTCCATAATCCCCAAAAAGGGTCTCATTAATTATCACCTTCTTTTGCCAAAACCTTTGGTAAGTCAATAAGGCAGTCATGTTATCAAATCGTTCTCCAAGCGGCACTAAATCAATACTCACATGTGTTCTCTCTTCATCTTGGGGGTCTGCATTTGCTCCCATTATCCTAATTTGACTTTGTTTCAAAAAAATACCAGCTGCTATCTCGGCAGCAAGCTCAGACACCAATGGAAAAATGGCAAAAGGTGCTACCCCTAGTAAAATCCCAACTTGCATAGGAAGCACACAACCACATGGTGCATCAGGAGGAGTGTATGTGAGTGGTTCAACACAAGTCAATTTTGTACAGTCTGTAGGATGAATAAATAATATTAGAAATATTTTACAAGATATCTTTACAATTAAATTTTCCTGTTTGAGCAGAAAAATTATTAACTGCAGTGACTTTCCAGCTTTGGAACAGTTGGATTTCTTGTACTGAAAAAATTAGCAGATTTGTGAAGAAACTTTTCTTTGTAACAATGGTTAGAAACTATTCATATTTACCTTGATAGGATGGTGGAGGAAGGAATATTAATGGTGATGCAGCAACAGGAATTTTTGGCTTCTTTGGATGATGTTCAGAGGGTGCTTTCCTTGGAGAAGCTGCAACTGGACCTACAAAATATATCATTAAACTTGACTTATGACCATTATTCCCTGGTTATTCTTTCAGTAATTAGGATATAATTCCAAATAGGAATACATGCATCACCATGCCCAGTTGTAATGCATGTTGGCTTCCTAATAAATAATCCAAATGGACTCCAATTCTAGGTTTAGAAAATTGGCTTTAAAAAGTCCAAAGCAACTCACTGAAGAGAAATAATTAATGCTACAATACACCAAGAATTGAAACTCCGCATACCTTGACTAGTAGGTGGCATGACTGTAGCATGTCTTTTAAAAAATTGGCTTTAAATAGTCCAAAGCAACTCACTGAAGAAAAATAATTAATGCTACAATATACCAAGAATTGAAACTCCGCATACCTTGACTAGTAGGTGGCATGACTGTAGCATGTCTTGCTGACCGTTTTCTTCTTGCAGAGTAAGGGACTGAACTACTAGGAGGACGAGCATGTACTGAAAATTACATAATATAAGCAACATCGTGCCTTTTGTTACTTTGTCTTAAGAGTGAAAGTATAACATAAATTAGCCAAACCAGATGACAAAACTGTTGCATGTACAACACAATAAAGTATAGACAAAACTAAAAGCATAACATAGATTAGCCAAACCAAATGACAAAATCTTTGCATGTATGACATAAGAAGCAAAGATCACGAGCAATTTACAGACACTCAAGCATGTAAGAGAAAAATATAAAAACAAACAAACTTAAGATCAGAAAGACTTGATTCAGCAGCAATGCAAGCAGTATAAATCTTCCAGATCTTTTTCAGAGTGTTGGGGGACATGCAAGACCTGGGTAAAGGAAACATTTTACAGCCAACTAAACCATGTAGAGTCGCAGACTTTCAACTAGTTGAGCTGCAACTCCAAACAGTTATTAACGATAAGCTGAATGCAAAACCCAGACCCTGAAATAATGGGATAACAACAAACTTTAACAGCTAAGTTTTGAGTTGCAATACTACAAAGAGCATGATGGGGCAGACTTTATCAGATATCAAGAAAGGAGCACTAAATAACCACACCTCCTCATTTCAGTACCTTTGCATTGAATCCTAGATGGTAAATAGATAGAGTAGTTCTTGACATTCCAAAGGTGAATGAAAGATTAAAACAAACAAAGTAGCATCCATTATTAGTTCTAACCTCCCAGTAGGCAAGAGGTATTTATAGGTGTTAGGGCCAGCTATAGCTGGTAATAACTGCTTAAGATCCTATGGTAAGAAAAAAAATATTATAAAATTAAAAATTGTGCTAGAAATCAAATCTGAAAATTTGAGAAAACATAAATCTCTGGGTATTTGAACAAACTGGACTGAAATCTTTTTCTTTAAATTTAAACAAACTGAACTGAAATCTCTTTCTTTGGATTTGAACAAACTGAATTGAAATCTTTTTCTTTGGATTGAACAATAAAAGGAAACAAAACTGAACTGAACAATAAAAGGAAACAAAACTGCAATATTTGAAGAAAAGATTTTAGGCAATTCATAAGAGGAAAGGAGTTTTCTGAGAGCATCGATATTAGAGATGCCAACTCACGCCCCAAGCTCTAAAACAATACAACAGACACTTCCCTTAGCCTAGCTATAACTCACTATTCGTGCTTAATTCAGTGCTTTTCAGGTTTTATGGCTGGTCCATAACTACATTCCATTTATGACTAGTTCATTGGGTGCATGTGGAACAATTACTTTCACTTCAAAATACTACCAGACGTAGGTTGGTCAGCAGGTCATGGACCTATTACCTGAAAAGGTGGGTTGCACCACTAATCCCAGAGAGAGTTATTTTATTTGCATAAAAAGCATAGTTTCAGCAAATGCCATCAACACTGAACAAAAAAGGATCGTAACACTAGGCTTTCCGGAACTCAACCTCTCCTTCAACACAGCTATTGTCAAGTCAGACACCTCAACTCTTACCCAATGCAACCCCATAAGATGATGAAGGGTGACACGTAGGGACAATATTCCATAGCATCACAAGCTGCCAAAACTAACTAGCCCTCCTAGGAATTCATCCATTATCTTAAGCGGCACAAGTTAACCTTTAAGAAAGCAGCGAGACTTTCTAGTTGAGTATCAGTGTTCAAATTCGCTCTAAGAGCAGGACAATACAGATTATCTTGAGGAAATTTTACCACAATTGGAAAGTGGATCTGTATGATATATTTATTATGAACAGATGATGATGAAAGTACTATGGGCCTTTGAATGTATTCACTGATAATTGTCATAGTGATAATGATAATGGAGCAAAGCCTTATTAAAATATTGTAATGTTTCTTTAATGGTCATCTTAGTTGCTTAAGGAAGTTTCCTTTTATGTCTTCAGTTCACGGTTGTTTCATTTAGACACATCGTCTTTGTAAATCTATTTATGGAGCCTCCGTCTCCTCTGTTTAATACATCGATTTACCGTTACATGGTACCAGAGCGGGAGCCAGTTTTAGTCTGACTCCCTCACAAGATTGCGTAGGATTTTGGGAGTTTTTTTTTCCCGACTCAATAATTCGTGTGATGGTTTTGTAATTCACGTGTGAGGGTTTTCAGTTGGCGGATCCTGACCTAGGGTTTTTCTTATCCACGCTCGTTATTTTGTTCGCATTTCTCTAGTCATCGGTTTGTGGGAGTTGCTGTGTCTATATTCCGAGACCCTTACCTGTGCAATTTTTGTGCATTTCGTTGCCGTTTTTGGCCCGCACATTCTGGGTTTTAGTCGAGTGTCGTATTTTAAGGTTTTTAAAATTGTGGTGGTTCTACAGATGACTCTATATTTTCATTCTGCGCTTGTTGGAGCCCATGTTTTTGGACCCGTGGCGGCTCTTTTTGCGTATTTTTTGTGCTCACATCTACTTGAAGGTTGTGCAACTCCATGCATCCCAATTTCTGCAAACACGCGAAGGTAGTTCCGTGTTTTTGGCTCGAAGAAGACAATTTCTTTCGATTGTGACCTGCGATGTCTTCATCTCCCTGCAACAAAGCAGCTAGGGCACGCAATCTGCTTGTTTGTTTGGCAACCTCGAGATGTTTCCGTTTGGGTTTTCATAAGTTTTTTTCCCTTAAAATATCTCTAGGTTTTCTAATTTTTGTCCATAAAAAATTAGTGATTTGATTTTTCTAATTTTTTCTCCATAAAAAACTAGTTTTTGGGTTTTAATCATTTTCTCCAAAAAAAATTATATTTGGTTTTCCTTAAAAAAAAATTCTGGTTAGATTTTATAATATTTTCGTACAAGGGTTTTATGGTTTTTCCTCAAAAACAAAGTTTTGTATGTTGATATGTGTCTCGAATTTTATGCCAGCTACTCCCTAATGTTTCAGTTTCTGGGTTTTCACATTTTCTCCCTAAAACTCGTGTTTGGGTTTTAATCAATTTTTCTCCTTAAAAATCATGTCTGGTTTTGCTCATTTTTTCTCCTCAAAAATTGTCTGTTTTTTTCAATTTTCTCCTAAAAAATTGTTTCTGGGTTTTCTGGTTTTTTTCCAAAATAAAAAAATCATGACTAGTGTTGCTGGTCTTAGGGTTTTTATTTTTCCCAAAAAAAATAATCATTGGAGGGCTTTGTCAGTTTTTTCCACAAAAATTGTGGTTTCTTGCAGTCAGTTTTTGGGTCAAAGTGCTCATCTACAAAAGGGTTTTGCGATTTTCTCCTCAAAAATCGTGGTTTCAGATTCTGAAGTTCTTGGTATCTCTAGCTTCAGGGAGGGACAATTTTGTTTTCCCAACAACAGGTTGGATAAATTTTGGTTATCTTGGTCATTTCTAGAAATTCTGCAGAATTAGGGAGGGTCTAATCAGCAGGCTCATTTTGCAGAGCGTTTTGAAAAGAAGGGGGCAGTCTTCTATGCATTCGTGACCAAAAGACCTATAGAATATGTCTTTTGTCGGGTAGTTAGTAGTAAGTACGATGACCATTAAGGGAGGATATTAAAATATTGTAATATTTCTTTAATGATCATCTTAGCGCTTTAGGAAGTTTCATTTTCTGTCTTCAGTTCACGATTATTTCATTTAGAATCAGCGTCTTTGTAAATCTATTTAAGGAGCCTTCGTCTTCTTTGTTTAATACATCGATTTACCATAACAAGGCTGTTGAGGCCAAGCCATCTCTACACCTACATTTTCCTGTGTTAGGCTCCTAATCAAGTGTTGTGCACCTAAGCTTCCAGAGATACATGACCTGTCTTGCATGTCCTTCAATGCATTTCACATCTCACTATAAAAGTGTTCTAGAGTCTACAAGCCATTCACTATTCATTAGACTTCAAGATTAGATTTACATCTCATTGCCATTTAGTTTGAAGTCTACAATTGCAGAAGTGCAATTCCAGCACAGAATACGATATGCAGGCATTCAAAAAAAATAACAAGAACTTCAAATTTCAGACACTTTCCTTTAGATATAATATCATATAAGAAGACTTCCTTTCCACCACAAGGTTTAACTACAAACTCTATGTTTGGACCTTGCTATCAAAGATTTACTCCTATACTATTTCAAATCATATTTCATTGTGGCCTTTTTACTGAAATCTGAATAAAATAGCAAAAAACTCTAAATTTAATTAAGCAGCAGTGATATATTAATTTTTAAAGGAAATGAATTCAAATGACACATATTGATATTATGGATCAGAATCATTTAACCTCTTAGCAATTTATAAAAAATAATTCACACAATGCAAGTTACTCATTATGAAAAGACAATCAAATGTATGACATTTCCATTAATAAATCGCCACAAAAAATAGAAAAAACATACCAGCTGGGCTAATCAAAGTCTTTGAATGGTCTTCTGAAGGCAACGCTGGAAATGGATCATTGAACTGTTTAGGTGCTAAATAAGTGGAATGATGTCTGTGATGCCGCTGATTATAAGGTGACACTGAAATTGGTACAGCAACTGGAGGAACATGTTTTGACGATAAGCTAGGTTTGTCCATCACACTAAATGCAACTTTTGGTGTTGGACCTTGTTCAGGAACAACAGCTAAATGAAGTTGTGAAGACCGATCATGCAATGGAGGAGGAACTCCAGGATATTTCTTTCTTTGAAGATCTAATCTTTGAGAGGTCAACTTTAAAGACTGACTGTCATGAAATGGAATCAAAGGAGATGGAGAATATGCTAACCTCCGTACAGTCCTTTCAGAATATGGTATTTCTGGAATTGAAAACTTTTCAGATGGGTTTTGAAAAGATTGCAAGACTGGAGGCATGGGATCAAGTGGTAAATTTGTTGATGGGAAAAAATGTTGAACCCACTTGGACAGCAATCTTTCTGAAGAAGTATAAGTCAACTGACTAGCAGCAATAGATGTGGAAGGCCCCAAATGAGTAGTATGACGGAGATACTGTTGTGAAGCCAAATTTCTATCTGATGTTGAAACTGAACTTTGTGAATATGAGCTTAAAGTGTCCATCAACACACGAGCAGTAGGCAATAATGCAGAACTTGATGGCATATCAAAAAGCTGCTGATCACTGAGCGTTTCTGCATGCAGAAGCTGGTCCAGATCTTGACCTTCACCTCTGACAGTAGAACCAATGCAGCTATCAAGATTCCCATTCCTAAGCATCAGGGGCAAGCACATGCCGAAACAATTTTAATTATATTAATTGGCAACTATATCCAATTAAGTAAAACCACTGACAATGTAACAAAGCTAATCTGTCTTATTATCAATTAAGCCAAGATGTAACAGCTGCTGCATACATTATTTTGCCACTTGACAATTTATGAAAAAACTAATAGGTAGATGCTTTCTTTGGTATCAATATAATAACTTGCCTGAAGCAGAATAATTTTTGGATGTGCTGCTTCATTGGACTATTCTGCAAAATGTTGTCCTCTTCAAAAGCATCTCTCATGATATCTATAAACAAACAAGGAAGTAAAGGCATCAAACATATAGTTATGTTCAGTTGTTTGAGGTTAACAGACAAGGAATCACCTCAAAGAAATCATGTCACATTTTACCAAGTGACAACAAAAAACAAGATAGAAGACTAGCAGGGCTACCCACATACATTGGCATGCTTTTATTTTGCCTTGATCTTTATTATAAAACATGTCTTTATATTGACAAGTACCACTCAGCCTTTCCCCTTTGAAAACATACAGTGTGTAAAAGTACACAGGAGTATTTTGAACTAGTAACAAATGGAGAGTGAAACTGGAAATTACAATAACGGCTGCTAAATAAATGGCAAGGCTAGAGAAGAGAGGTGCAGTAGCAGGCTAAGGAACACAAGAAACTTCTCAAAAGTTTGGTATTTAACAAAACTCAACACAAAATATGAATGATTACTATTGCATATCATAATTATTGAACAAAAAAATAATGAAGTATAAAAAAAAATAGAAAAATTAAAAAAAAAAAATCAATAGAAGTTCCATTGACCTAAATTCATCACTTCTGCACAGTTTATATATAGAACCCAAATGGCAAATACAGGTTGAATTACAGTAAAAAACTACTAAGTAAAGTTCCCTAGAATTTCAAAATCTTAAGACTACTACAAACTAGAATACTAAAACAACATACGAAGGGGGAGAAGGGCAACCTAGAGGCACGTAAATAAGAACCCAATATCAGTCAAACTTGAAGGCCATTCATATACTCACTTGGAGACATGATGTACGGGCACATGGACATCATTTGACAAGGGCAAGGGAAATGAATAAAGGTACAGCTTAATTGTTTGTTTGTTAGAATTCTTAGGTACTGAGAGGGGGGGTGAACCTGTACAAACAGGTAATGAACAAATTCAACCACCAACTTGAATAACAATAGTATTAAATTCCAAACCACAAAGCATATAACTGAAGTAAGCAAATAGAAGTAAACAATGTCAAGCATCTACAAACTCATCACACATGACATGGATATTTTTATCCTGGAAACCCTTGGTTAGAGGAGAAAACCACGATGGGGATGACACCCACAAGCCCACTACTGCAATAAGTTTGCCCTGTTAGGAGCTACAAATACCCTTTCTAAGGGTTCACCCTGTTAGGAGTGACAAGTACACTGTTAGGAGTACAATCAGATCAGTTATGATCTACCTCTCTAGAGGATTTAAAACTCTTTCTATGAGTCCACCGGATTAAGGGATGTACAATTAAGAACCTGTTAGAGTTCACCTGGTTAAGGGATTTTGCTTGCTGCAATTATTAGGGAATAACAAGATGCGTGATCTGGATGTAGCACTGCTTGCCTGTCAAATCCAATCTATTCTCTGTACTCTGTAACTGCTCATTGCTCTCTCTCTATCAAATTTCTGATCGCAACCCTGAATCACACTGATTGAAATCACAAAACCCTCATCGCATCACTCACAACAACATCCATTTCAATATGAGTAGTTCCAATCATATACACAACTTGCACCGACATTAAACATACCAAAAATGAACTTCAAATACTTTCCTGCGTAAGCACCACGTGCCAAAGTGATAATCTCGATGTATAACATGTTTTATCATGACCACATTGGATCAAAATAAGATCTGCAAGTTATATCTCCAAGGTAGTCAAACATGCTTTGACTTCTCCAATACATCGCCATAAATTCACCTCATCCAATTGCATCGATCCCATAAATGCCAACTCAACACTTCCATAACCTCTATTCCACGTCATCATATCACCAAATATCATCGCACTTACTATACCGCTCACCGATCTGGGATCTACCAATTGTTGCTCAAGAACACAAGTGTTCTTACCTGTCTCAGTGTCTGTGACATCAAAAACTCTCTTACCGATCAACCAATCGCGTTGTGGTTGGAACCACATAGAAATATAAACATGTTGATGTTGAACCTGTGACCGCTCCTCATGATTCCACTTCTACCATGATTGCCACTAAAGTGTTGTCCTCGTTGTCTACCGATCTTCTAGACTTAGCCAATTTCCTGCATTACTGATCATGAATCCTTCTTACCGATTGTGTCTTTACTTCACCTGTTATATTTCATGACTGTACTGACTTAGTTGCCATCAATGACAACCAAAAAAGTGACTCCTTATGACTGCACCTAAAATCCATCAGAATGACAACAAAATGAATAAAGGTGCAGCTTTGTTGTTTGTCAATATAGTCACCAAAAGGTTTTTCATGCAAGGACTTCATCCCTTGCCCCATTTCAAGCGAGATGGATTGTTTCAAGATATCTCAATAGGTATCAGCATCGAGGTAACTGCCCATGCCTATAGATTGGGTTCCACTACTATAGGTAAGGTTTTTCAATGAGGGGACTTCATCCCTTTAATGGAATTTCCTAGTGACTAGGACACTAATGACGAGGAGGAGCATCAAAACAATCTTCTACAACTGCAACACTTCATGTGCTTTCTTAAATCTACATCGAAGATATCTGTATCTTTGCATATTACATCTTTTCTTCTCTATAAACATAGATTAGAGGCTCATATTCCTTGTAAGATTCCAATAACAATGACGTCGACTCAATATAACAACATCAACTTATCCATTTGACTGTCCTTTATGACAGTTTGTTGCCTTCTTAGATAGACGTCTACTCACAGATTAATAACTTTTTAACCACATACTATTTTTCCAATCCCTCCAGTGAAAAGTTGCGTAATTAGGTTTCTAAAAATATATTACAATCTTAAATAAATCCAACGGGTTGGTTTGAAACTTATGCCCCCCGTACTGGGACCAATGTTGTCCAATTCGGGACTGTCATAAACATAAACAAAACAAACTCATTAACTATCGTTTCTGGCCAACTCAACAAGAAATCCAAAAACAAGAGCATATAAGGATCCATCAATATGAGATTCTTTCAGAATCGACCTGCATAACTTTCTCAAATAACCAAAACCGACTTGCATAAAACATAGACAAGAAAAAGAGAGAGACGACAAGCTTCACAAAAACCAACTTATTGAAGCCAAAATACATTAAAATGTAGATCACAGACATAACATGCATGGCTCTCTGGCTGAAGGCCAGAGAGCTGATTCTTTTCCCACTCTTTTTCACTCTCTCCTGTAACTCTCTCTTTTTCTCAACCAACTCTATTCAGTTACATACATCTCTCTTTAAAGAGATTCTAGGGTAGTTATAAAACCATCCATCTACCCGATGACTCATCATATTCCATTTGGCTTTTGGTTATAAACAATCATACAATCCCATTTCGGGTACATTGTAATGCAATTTAATACAATTTGAAATGACTTAATGTCAATATTATGAAACTTGGTTAGATGTCGAGGTGCCTCTGCACCAACTAATGAAACCAATGCAGTTGCATGTCCTCGTCAATGCATAAAGGAACAAAACCATTAGCATTAATTAGCCAACCCGCGCAAAGAACACGAGATGTGTTAATACCCATAGGAGAGTGCCCTAGCATAAGCGCGTCAAAATGAAATACCATTGGAAGACACAGGTTACTTCCCTTATAGCTTCTTCAAATATCGAAAATTAACAAATCTCTAGGAGTGAAGAGAACTACTGCTACTTAATGCTTTATATAAGAGTATGGATTGGGATGCCCCAGCAGCATCACATAGAGGAGACGTCCAAATGATTTGTCATTAGTGCTGTCCAATCTAGTTGAATCCAAGGGGCACTTTAATGCCCATGATATGCACAATTGTTTGAAAAAAGAGGTAATTAACCTGCTAGAGTTAGAGGTCACATGTAATGTCCTGAATCCAAGAGTGTCAACCTCACAAATGAAAAGAGCCAGAACAAATAAAGATAGATAAGGAACCTTTGAGTCTTTGTATAAGTGGCAGTGCCTCCCTTAAGTGCTCATAGTAAGCAAAAAAATCTAGAAATCCAAGACACTATTCACCACCTTGCTGAGAGAGGAAAGACAACAAACACCATCCCCACAAAAATAAAGGTGGTCTAACTCAACTCAAAAATAGTGGTAACAAACCCTCTGTCGCCTAAAGTAAGTCCTCACATGGCAGCATTGATGTTATAGATGGTTGGGTTGGACAATGATACCATTAGCAATTTGTAGTTAAGTTGACTGTGGAATGATATCTTAAAGTTTGGACAGGATTGGGAAACCCCTTGCTATTTAATCATCAATTGAATCTAATCTAGTCTAGGACTGAAAATCTCATGAAGTAGAAGAGCTAAACACCCTTGGTTAGTATAACCTATGAAGGTAGAAAAGTAATCACTTGTGTCTTTGTATAAATAATGGCAACTCACCCAAATATCATGTTAAAAGCAAAAAGTTTGAAAATTCAATCTCCTCATTAACCATCTCATTGAGAGAACAAAGAAAACAAATGTTATCCCCCCCCACATCAGGAAATATGACAATTTGAATATATTCATTGATGGTAAGAACAAAATTATTGTTACAATATTTCATAAACAAATAATTACAAATGGAGACATAGTCTCCTTACATAGAGAATAACTGAGAAAGATATAGAAACTTTCTAAAAAGCTAACAGAAAAGTTTCTATGTTATCTAAAAACTAAATGCTAACTAAGATGACCATTAAAGAAATATTACAATATACTAATACCCTCCCTTAATGGCCATTGTCTAACTACCCTGCAAAAGACTGTACACGTGTCTTGTGGTCATAAATTCTTTAGAACATTTTGTTGCTGCTGAGACCCTCCCTAGATCTACAGAATGTCAAAGACCAAGAGTAGCCAAAATCCGTCCAGAAAAAACAAAGAAGGCTGCCCCCTTCTTCAGAATGCTCTGCAACAAGAGACAAGAGTCTGCCACTGAGATTAGTCTACCACTAACCCTCCCAAAATCTGCAAAACTTCTTACCAGAAATCATCACAAAACGTCCAACCTGATGTTGGATAACAAAGTTGTCACTCACTATAGCCAGAGACACACTGAGAACAATTGTCACGATTTTGAGGAAAATTTGGCAAACCCTCCAAACTTTTGTAGATGAGCACAACGTCCCAAAACAGACTACAAAAAGCCATGATTTTTTAGGAAAATATCGTCAAACCCAAGATTACAAATCGTCAATTTTTTCGGGAAAAAAATGGTAAAACCCCACAAAGGAATCCCACACAACTTTGCGAATTACTGAGCCCAAAAACGATTTTTGAGGACAAAACTGAAAAACCAAACATAATTTTTTAAGGACTAAAATTATAAAACCCTCCCAGAATTTTTAACAAGAAAAAATAATGAAAACCTTTCCTGAATTTTTTATGGGAAAATATTATGAAAACCCACCAATATTTTTTTTCAAGACAAAATTATAAACCCGCCAATAACTTTTTAAGGGAAATAAATTATAAAAACCCTCATAAAAAACTTTACGTGGTAAAATGGCACATGCAAGCAACATGCAACTCACAAAAAGCACATGCAACTCACAAAAAGCACATGCAAGTACATGTAACCCACAAAATTTGCAAACTATTGCTCAACCAAGAAATCGCACGACCAAAACCCTCAACCAAGCATGCGATTTTCAGCAAAAAATCTTTGAATCTGCCAATGAATTTGCAAAGTTGATTAAAAAATTTCTGGAATAAATTCCAGGATAAAAAGGGCTACGAATTTTATTTTTTTTAAATTCGTCAAATCTTAAAGAAGCCCATCGGCCTACTTTGATACCATGTTACAATATTTCATAAACGAGTAATTACAAATGGAGATGTAGTCTCCTTATATAGAGAATAACTGAGAAAGAAACAGAAATTTTCTAAAAAGCTAACAGTAAAGTTTCTATGTTATCTAAAAACTAAATACTAACTAAGATGACCATTAAAGACACATTACAATATTCTAATAATTATGAGCACTCAACTGACCAAGGGAAATACTTAAAGCCATGGGAAACAGAATAAGAAATGCTTTCAGAAGTAACCAACTTATTGGAAAATCAGTAACTTACTGAATTCTATTAATATCACTAACCATAGTAGGCAACTTATTTGACAAACTCTCTAAAAAGGAACAGATCATGTCTGGGGATTGTTAATGTGCTGAGAACAGGTCAGAAAAACATATACAAGGGGCCTTGTCATAAACATGGGCCTTTATGATTAGGCAACGAGGCCAGAGTACATGGTCACATGCATGCGCGCGCACAGAGTATATTCATGTGCCATTGGCTCTCTCATCCCACAATGTAGTTGCTTGTTGCTGGTGTCTACTGCTTAAGTACCATTACAGATATTCCTGATCAAACGATCATTTCCTCTCTTGTCAATGAAAATAAACCAACTGGCAAAAAAATGATGGCAATATAGATAAGTTGGGAGGATTCTAGATAGTATCTAAATTGCTGAAAACAATGCTATTATCGTTTTAATTGGGAATCTGTTAAAAATCAAGATAGACTTGTAGACATATACCAGCATTACAACAGTCTCAGTATAATGTCCTAGCAAAGCCACACAACTCTTAGCATTGACTCTCAATGACTAAATTACCATAGTCACAGTAAGACTGGTAGCAGTCGCATGTAGCAGCCACACGTAAAACTTTCTCAGCAGGTACTGCTGAAATATTAATAGAGATATTTTCAGCCAAATGGTCCCATAAGAAAGAAGGTTAACAAACTTAGATCCATTTCTTTAGGAGTCTGATTTAGAAATAATATCTGAGAAAAATGCACTGCAACTTAGTTGCCATCTAGCAACAAAGTTCCCTTAAATCTCTCTCTGTGCTGAAAACTTCTAGCTCCCCCTCAAAAACTCACTCAAGTTTCCATGCTAAAAAAAATATGGGTGCTCCAAATGGTGAAAAAGTTTATATTTATTGTGTTTACCGAAGTCATAAGGCACATTTTCGTGTTCAAGTTCAGCAAGGAAAAAATTTCGAACAAGTCTATCGAAGTATAAAATTAAAGAAAAAAAATAGTAATTTAAATTGAAGAATATAATTTCTATTTTTAATTAGTTCCATTATAACATTAAAAGACTTAGAAAATACGCATGCTAGAAGAAACCTCCCCATGAAACTTAATTCTAATGGCGTGTCAAGAGTCAATCTAGAATCCATTGGTGCAGAAGTGATCATGCAAGATTCTAATGGTGCATTTGCATAAAAGGTGGCTTCCTCTTTCTGTGCAATAAGACAAACAATGAATCTAAGAGGAAAGCGGTCATGAAGTTCTCTCAATGGCTTCTTCCATGTGATGCAAAAATCTGATAGGGGAAGGAAATTTGTCAGTGACTATTCAAGGATTAAATGAAATGGTCTGTCCTAGTTGGAAAAGAAAATGATTGTTGGATGGGGTCCTGTCACTCTACAAGTCCTTTGAAAGATATCTTTTACTCATTGATCCTAAGAATGTAATGAGGTAGCCAATCTTCTAGCCAACGCAAGAGGAGATCAATCCTCTTTCTCTACCCTAGTCAATGAGCAGAAAGTGGACTCCATCCTAGGTACTAGTTCCCTTCCTTGAGTTTTAGTTATCTAGTTAATCAAGGCTGATTGTGATTTATGCGTTCCATTTGAGGTTTTACAATAATCCTCTTATTATTATTGTTGCTATATATATATATGATAATAATAATATGGTTGTAGCTATATATTATTATGATTACAACCCCCAATGCTTCATTATAATTTTTTGATATTGGCAAGGCAATCTTTATTAAGCACGAAGATGTCTTTTCAATCCCTTTGTTCATGCAAGCCTATAGAAGGCCAGTTCCTTAAGGCAAGGAGTCAGCTTTCCTTCTATGTATCTCACCTGGACATCCTAGCTCTGCTTTCTTCCCTACAAGTTCTTTTGGGCATCAATTTGGTTAGTATTGGCTGGATAGCAATGTTTCTTTTTCTCAATCTGTTTTGGCAAGGATGGCCTGTTGTAGAGCTTCAAGCAAAACGTATGATTCCTATTATTTTTTTATTTCTAATAGGCATCTCCAAAATATTTTCCATTGCCCTATGCAAATGTAAGAGTGGGTGTTCTACACCTTGCAGTTACTAAGTTTTTCTAAATTATTTAACATTTGTAATATTGCAAACTAATGTGCCTAGATGGAAAAGGGCACACAATTTGAATGGAACCTTGAGATTTCATTGTTGGCACTTTCTGCCATGAGTCATTGATCTTATGGCAGTTGTAAGAAATCGTTGAACTTGCAGTTCCTAGGTGGACTATAACTAGCAACTTTGACCAGCTAAATATAGTTGTGTGTAAGAGGGGTGTGCTTGACATTATTGCCCACATGGAATGCTTGAGTGGTACATTGGAACCCCTTGGCCATAGGGGTCAACGAGTCAATCAAGGAGTTACTTTCTGTGCAAGAAGTTACACTTGGAAGGGGTTACAAGTTGAATATGGACCACCTTGACTTGATCATGGCTCTTTGAGCCCAAAATTCCTTAGGTCTCCTTGGCCAGGACTAAGGGCTTGGGATGGAGATTGTATGGTATGTTTTCTGCAAGGTTATGCTATAGAATTTTTTCCAAGAATCTACTATTGTATTCTAACTCAATGTTGTCAGATTTTTTGCCTTTACAGAGTTTTCTCAGAATATATTGTGCTGTGGTTTATCTATTCCATTGAATGTAATTTCTCATACCTTCCTTTCATTTCGTTTCATGGCCTGAGTAGCTTGATGTATCTATGGGAGAAGTAAGGTGAGTTACTAATCCTTTATTCAATGGAATTTTTGTAGTGTGATGTTATTTTCAGGAACAAATATGATAGGCACATTTACAATGAAGGTTGAGAAATTCAATGAAACAAACTTTGAGCTTTAGAAACAGTAATGACCTCTACAAAAAGTTGTATAACTAACTATATTTCATGGACTACATAAAACTGGATTACATGGATAGATAACAGCATGCTACCACACCAAACCTGCAGCACATGCAATGACCTACAAGCAGTTATCAAAAACTGATTCATTATGTATTGTATATAGCAGTGACAGACCAACAAACAATTGTCAAAGTTGGTGAAAGAGAATATGTTTGCCACAGTTGCAGCCCGTAGATGAGACTACCAAAGTTCACCAACAAGGTTTCATCCTCTGATTAAGAGATTCAAGGGATTTTGTCCTCAGATTAGCTAGAGAACACTAATGCAGAAATATAACAACAAAAGTGCAGAAGGGCTTAGCTAAATGCCTCATTTTATAGCACAAAGGAGGGCCCAAATCCTAGAACTCCTATAAACTGGCTCCATTCCCAAAATAGCAAATGCTATTCATGATGGTGCCCACACTCTAATAGTATAGCTGCCCTCTTTGAAATGTCAATATTTAACTCCCATAAGTCACTAATAGAAACCAAGAAAAGTAAACAAAATAAGCCATTAAATATCATTTATATGTTATTGTCATTTTTCCCAGATCATAACCCCCTTAAAGATAATTTATTTCTGCAGCCCATTAAAGAATTGAAGGAATGGGCTTACAAGTTGTATGACAAATTAATGAAAAAGGGGAGATTACAAGTCCGCCCTTCCCAGAATTGTCAATTGCTTGCCAACAAGCTATACAATGCTGAATGTCCCAATATCTAAGGCAGATAAAAAAATTCCAAGTTTGGTTTGTCCTTAAATCATGACTCTACACATTTCCATCCTAACCATGCCAAATCTAAGACCTCTTCTAGGGGCTAATTCACACCATTCTTATCAATAATTTCCTCAAATAAACTCTACTCAATAGTTGTTTCAACTGCATCTATAATAGCCGTGGTCATCTTTTGTTAGCAATTGCAAGAGCATGATGCCTAAAGGATAATATCATCTCCAAGCCAAAAGTGCTAGCCCTTTGGAACTCAAGATCAATAAAACAAAAAATGCCTTCAAGAACTGTCTTTATGCTCTATTTCTAGGTTGGTTGCCTTTGTGAATACAATTCAAGGTCTGGCCAAACCCACATCACCAATCTTGCTCACGGGATCATAATCATGTAACGTATTAACAAACTATAGAGTCTATATCACGTTAAACAATTGGTTTCAGATCAAAGCTATGAATAAAAACCAATGCGGATATAAGTTCCCAAGCAATTCTTAGGCATGCAAACCATGGAAGTGCAGGTACTAACCTTTCTAGAATAGATGGGTAATCCCAGCTATCATTTGCCACATTTATACAATAACACCAACGTTCGAAACAAGCTCCAAGCAATAATACTGTGTCGATGGTAGATTCGGTTTAAAATCTTACCCTCTTGTTGAAGTTGTTGTATCCCTTTAGCTAATGATGTATGTTGCAATTTTCACTTGTAGAAACTATAACCTCTTGCACTTCGAAGTCCTCAAGAAATTGTCATAATTGCACCACCATTGCTATAATATGCTCATGAGTCATCATTACTCCATTGGGCAACCCTGTACTATCACCCAAATACATTATAACCACAACATCAAGAGCTACAAGTGAATTTGAAGCCATGTGATGCTACAAACTTAGTCATTCAACTTTTCAAAATGATATCATTGTCTAGTTGCTGTTGTTTTCAACCTTCCAAGCAAACAAGGTTCAAATAAAATGGCTTTGTCTTCCATGTGAACAATACAACTTAGAGAACCCATGCAGACACTTATGATGATAATCTTTTTAAATTGTTTGAGATCACAAATTACTATTGACACTTCTACTTCATTCAATGGATGAAAAAGTGCCTCCTCTCCCAAACATGCATATTCGATTGCCATTGAGATGTTGTGTGAAAAGCATCTCTGCCATGCAATAAGCCATTCTCCTCGGGCTTCAGCAAAGATTGCAACCCATTTACCTCTTTGAAGACCTCGACTTACTAATCTTGATGGAAAGTCGCAAGTATGTTCAAATGCTTTTACACAACTTAAGCATTTGTAGTTTCCATAGTTCTTTCATTTTTTCTAACTTCTATTTCTCTACTAATAAGCTTTCATGACCCAAGCAATCACATTTAACGTGTTTCTTCATGCCTACCCAAAGAGGACTGCAATAGTTATATCTCATTCCCAACTTGATTTTACTAGCATTAGAAATTTTTTATTCTGGATTGTGACAACAGAATCAATAATCTTGAGTTTTTGACACCAAGACAACTCATCCCTATGATTAATCGCTTCCCTTCCAATTGCAAAACTTTCAATCCATGTTATAATCTCTAAATTGAGTCTATGCTCATCATATCTATAAAACAAAAGTTGTTGACTTTGAGGATCATACATGGAACCAACTTGATCCTCACCCAAATAACTTGATGCGTAAGGTATATCATATATCTTTGGTTATTACCTAATTTTCATATGGATCTACTTAAGCTTCCATATTATGCAAATTGCATGTGAACTATTCTCTTGGATATCACTTCAAATGAGGCTTCTTATTAATAAGTATACAACGCTGGACTCTGATTCCATAATTGGATTCCAATACCTTCATTACTGAATGCACTCTCAAAGGATAACTAAGTATCACAATTCTCAAAATTATCAAGTTCTAAATAATTGCCATTCAAAATGTCAAATTCTCAATGACCATTAATGAGCAAAGAGACTAGAGTTGGGTCTGAAATGGCCCATTTTACATAACTCCTTAATAGACTTCGCTATCTCCTCTTAATAGGTCTGCAAGTGGCAGTAAGCAGTTATCATAACAAGCTATTAGCCTAGTTCCAACTTTTTGATATGTTGGAATACTATATCTAGTAGCAATCTTGGAGGCATGACATTAAAAACCATAATGTGGTTATTGCCATTCAAAATGTCAAATTCTCAATGACCATTAATGAGCAAAGAGACTAGAGTTGGGTCTGAAATGGCCTATTTTACATAACTCCTTAATAGACTTCGCTATCTCCTCTTAATAGGTCTGCAAGAGGCAGTAAGTAGTTATCATAACAAGCTATTAGCCTAGTTCCAACTTTTTGATATGTTGGAATACCATATCTAGTGGCAATCTCGGAGGCATGACATTAAACACCATAATGTGGTTATTCAAGTGAGTTTGAATGCCAACATGGTAACTACACTGCTTACAAAAAGACAAAGTAGTGTGCATGTCAGTCGCCACCATGCAACTTGTTGCCCATGTAATGTGTCCCTTGTGGCTTGTTCTTTCCATTTCTTCATACGTTATCACTTATGACAACACTCAAGCATATGTCGAAGAACTATACATTTCCTTAAGAGTTAGACTTCAACTGCATTAATTGATAGTTGTGAGAGAACTCCCCAAGAAACGCAACCATTGCACTCCTAGAAGTTAGAACCATATTCGTTTCCCTTGACCCAACATAAAAATCATCACAAACCTCATAATCACCAAGGTTTAGTTTGCATTGTTGCATGATATTTGTGCAAAGAATTGTAAATCCGTTGCAAAAATGATATAGAACCATACAAAATCCTTTGCTTTAAATCCCCTTTCGTCACCAATCTTTCATCAACGATATTGTGGGTAGACCCGTTATCTATCAAAACAATAATCCATTGCCTAGATAATATCCCATGAATTTTGAATGGATTGTAACGCTATGCTCCTGAAAGAGCTGCAAGAGTGATATTGCAAGTTTCCAAGCTGCTACTATCTTCTAGGGTTTGCTCCTTTGTGGTTGTGGTCCCAATTCTTCAAGATCATTCCATTCATCAGAAACCACCTTTATGTAATAAACTTGGCCCTAGCCAAGCCTTGTTCCTGCGGCTTTCTACAAGTTAAACATAGCTTCTTTCTCCTAAGTTCTTTTTCAGTATTGTCATCCAACTTTGTTGTAAATGATTGTTGTGTAGTCTTTTGTGGCTGTGCTTGATCCACCCTTTCGAAATTCAGTAACAGGCAGTATGAACTATAATGTAAACTTATCCCTTAACACAGATGGCTCAATTGTCAAGACTCTCCTAGACCCCTAAGGGACTTAAAAAAGCCCTCAACAAAGAGGAAAAAAATCCTCTTCTCTGAAATAATTGGTACCATAAGTACAACTCTTTGGTACTCGATTACGTAAGCATCCACAAAGGTTTGTTGTTTTATTCTGGCCAACTCTCTAAAATAATGTTACTCATCCTTTTACTCAAATTCACCGAAGAAGTGCTGGCAGAAATCTTCAAAGTTTTACACAAGGTCATGCCCTTGTGTGATGAGGCTATGATGCCACTAATCATATACTAAACCTTCCAAGAGGAAGGTAACAAACTGAATTGCATCTTCTTCAATCATGGGGCTGAGTGTAAAATATGTTTTTTCTACAACCAAGCCCCAGCAAAGGTCTTGTTTGTGCCATCAAATGTGGGTGCAGTTAATTTGTTTAATTAATGCTTCAATTCCTTTCTACTGTCAACTTGATTATTTCTTTGACTTCTTTGCACATCTTCTCCACTTAACTCCAAACACCTATAAGATGTTATATTCACCTTAAAATCATTGGCCTTTCTTTGATATTCTCCAAATAATCTATCCAGATCCTCCATAGAATAAATTTGTGGCACACCTCTTTCTTCCCTTTATAAGAACACGGGTTTTGAGGGTTTTGGAATAGAACTCACTGGCTGGTGATTTGCATACGTGGGCTTCCACACCTTGCATTGTTCTAGTATCTTCTTGATTTTGTAATGGGCTGGCAGTGGGCATGTTTTATTGAATATGCAGCAACCATGTCAGCAAATTAAATATTCTTTCTTGCCCCATACGGATTCCTACCATGTTGCCTTGAAACAGGTCTGGTCTTTTCTCCTCTAGCGTGGATCTATCATTTTTTGCCATACCCAACAGGTCGGCAATATGTTAGCATTTATACTATTGTAATAACCTTTACAAAAATTGTATAACTTACTATGCCCAAATTTATAAACAACAAACCACACTGAAACACTATCTTTTATTCACAACATAATACTAAATTACATGTATAGATTACAGCATGCCACCATGCCAATCCTACAACACCTACATCGATTCTCCGAAATTGATTTACTGTATAATGCATACACTATACAGTTGTACTTGTAACAGATCACCAAAGTTCCAAACACTAACCAAAGCACAGCTGCAGCCTCTAGATGAGACTGTCAGGGGGAGCCAACGGGGTTTCATCCTCTAGTTTTGAGATTCATGGAATTTCATCCTCAAATCAGCTACAGAAAACTAATTCTGAAATATAAAAAAAGGGAGGGGATGACTTCTAATAACCAAATGCCTCATTTTATAGCACAAAGGAATGCCTAAATCCTAGCACTCCCATAAACTAACTAGATTCTCAGAAGAGAAAATGCTATTCAGGTCAAAATGCCACCATAACTTAGCACCTCCACACTAACAGCATAATGACCTTTGCAAAGTCAATTTCTAACTCCCTAATCCATTGTCAAGAACTAACTAAACTAAATAGAAAATACCATTAAATATTCTTAATTTGTTATTACCATTTAATTCCAGATTATTAAACCCTTAAAAATAATTTATTTCTCCACCCCACTGGAAGAATTAAAGGAATCGACTTATGTGCTGCTACTTGATGAATTAACAAAAAGGGGTCATTACAGAAAGTCAACATGGACAATTTGCTCGTTGATACGCATTTTCAGATAGTGCTTTCTAATCTAGAACCATCCAGCATGAAACATGAAAACTTGCTAGTGATTGATAGAAAAGCAAAAAGCCTGATTCAGCTTTGGTTGCAGATTCAAATGTCCTAAATGTTTCTTGAGAAACTATCATAGAGAACCTATCGAAGAAGATAGGGAACTTGCATTAAACAAAGTCCTTTGTAAACAAGCTCTTTATATGGAATAAGCTGCACTCCTTGAGAATGAGTGACAAAGAACCTAAAGGTGTCAAACATTGTGTTAAGCTACTTGTCATTTGTGAACGTGAAAATGAACTAGAAGGACCCATGCATAACCCTCTTGTGGTCTTTGCCTAACCCATGAGACAACGTGGTCGTAGCAATCAATAGCACCATCTCAAAGTTGAAGCTTGATAAGGTTTGGGTGTATTACTCTCAAAGGAGGTGAGGTTGAAAAATTCGAAATCCATCAAAGGTCATTCCAAGCACAAGGGCAAGGGCAAGGGCAAGAGCAAGATAAAGAAGAATGGTAGATAATCTCAATCAAAGTCTCCTGACATATCTGAGGTCAAGTGATGGAATTGTGACAGCCACATCAAAAAGGGTTGCAAGGAGAAGGCCACAAAGCAATCCAAGGATGGTGGAAAGCCTCCATTGATGACACTAGTGAGCTGTTCAAAACAGCCTTTACTAAAAGTAAGCATGCATCTAAGAATACAAGTTGGTTGACTTTGGTACATCTTTCCAAATGACTCCTCAGAAGCAATAGTTTGCTAAGTACGAGAGCTATGATGATGGAAGGGTCTTCTTGGGAGATGATTCTTCTCTTAGGATTATTGATTGTGGCAAAGTTATACTCACTTTCACAAATGGGTGGACTAAATCCCTCTTTGGTGTTCTATACAACAAAAGTTTGGCAAAGAACCTGTTGTTGTGTGCAAGGTGAATGATTTGGGAGTGCATGGATTGCAAGGAGAATGCCATGAAGCAATTCAAGCATGGTTGAAAGCCTCCACTGATGACACTAAGGTGTTCTAAACAGCCCTTACTAAACATGCATCTAAGAACACATGGTTGATTGCCTTTGGTGCATCTTTCCAACTAACGACTCACAAGTAATAGTTTGCTAAGTACGAGAGCTATGATGATGGAAGGGTCTGCTTGGGAGATGATTCTTCTCTCAGAATTATTGATTGTGGCAAAGTTATGCTCACTTTCACAAATGGGTGGACTAAATCCCTCTTTGGTGTTCTACACATCACAAGTCTGGAAAAGAACCTATTGTTTCCGTGCAAGATGACTGATTTGGGAGTGCATGTGGCCTTCAACAAAGACAAATGCAAAATGGTGCATGAAGCCATGGTTTTGGCTAAGGGAGTTCATATTAGAGCTCTACTTCATTTGGGTCCAAGCACCATTCAGTGTAACAATTCTAAGGTTCCTACATCTGAATGTCAGAAACTTCCCACTAAGAAGACCATTGTAGCATTAGTATACAGGCCACATGGGTGAGAAAGGCCTACGGACCTTGAAATGCAAAAACTTAGTAATGGGCTGTCTGATTGTTCCCTAGATATAGATTTTTGTGAAACTTGTATAAGAAAAGTAAGTGTTCAGTTTTACTCAAGCTCTACTAAATAGGTAGTTGGACTTGATGCATACTGATGTATTTGGTCCTGTTGATGTACCTTCACTGGCAAGATCCCTACATTATGTTTCTTTTATTGATGAACTCTACAAGAAAAAATAGGTGTTACCCCTCAAGCATAAATCCAAAGCCTTCTCAAAATGCAAAGAGTTCAAAGATCTCATTGGGAACCAGAAAAAGTACAGAATATCAAGGTGCTAAAACAAACAAAGATGGGAGAGTTGTGTTCAAAAGAGTTCAATCACTTTTGCAGAAACACGAGATTGTGAGGCATAAGACAACTCCATACACCCCCATAGTGGAATGGAGTTGCAGAGAGAATAAATAGGGTGCTAATGGAGAGAGCTAGATGTATGGTCAATGGAATTGGTTTGGATCAAAAATTCATAGGCAAAAGCTATGAGCGCAACTTGTTATCTGGTTATCATATCTCTTACATCAGCTTGTGGAAAAAACCTTTAAGGATACTTAGTCGGCAAAAAATAACTTTTGCGGCATATCAAGGTTTACATTGTGAAGCATATGTACATGTGCCTAAGAAGAAGAGATCCAAATTAGATTTCAAAGCAAAGATGCCAAGGGTATAAACTTTTGAATCTTCAGAAGAAAGGCAGTGTCTAGTTGAAAAGTGATTTTCAAGGAGATAAGATCCTGTCCTAATCCTTCGAAATTTAGAGTTAGATAAGGCATTGATGCAACAAAAGCCAAAGACTAAGGAGATTGCCCCTAAGACTAAGTCAAAGATTCAACAAAGCTCAAATGATTGTTGTCCTAATCCTTCACAATTTAGAGTCGACAAGACATTTACGCAACAAAAGCCAAAGACTAAGGAGACCCTAAGGCTAAATTAAAGATTCAGCAGGGATCAAAAGAAGAATAACCTCATTCCTCGCTACTGAGGGTGTCCACTCGAAAGGAAAGTAACCACAGAGATATGGACCGCCTATTTTCCATTGCATATTTTCTTTGTATACTACTGATGATAGACCTTAAACTATGAAGAAGGCAATCAAGTTTGCAGACATGAATTCCTATAAAAAGGACAGCGTTGAGGAGATGACTGCACCAGAGAATTATAATACATTGGAAATTGGTTAAGCTTCCCAATGTAGGAATTTTGTTAGACGCAAATGGGCTTTCAAGATAAAGTTCAGTTCAACTTAAAAGATTGGGAAGTACAACACAAAATCACTAGCTATAAGGGCTATTCCCAGGTAGAGAGAATGTTTTTTGTGAGATCTCCTCTCATCTTGCAAAGCTTACATCTATTATATTTCTATTATTTGTTGTCGTCGTGTTTAAACCTAAGGTTGAAATATGCATGTTGAGACAACTTTCTTGCATAAATATTTCAAGGAGAAGATCTACATGTCATGGCCACATCAATTTGTGGTGAAGGGTAAAAAGGATATAGTTTGTAGGTTGAAGAAATCTGTTTATGATCTAAAACAATTCCCCCGCATATGTGGCATCTCCTCTCATGTTGCAAAGCTTACATCTATTAAATTTCTATTATTTGTTGTTGTTGTGTTTAACCTTAAGGTTGATAAATGCATGTTAAGACAACATTCTTGCATGGATATTTCAAGGAGAAGATCTACATGTCATGGCCAGATCACTTGTGGTGAAGGGTAAAAAGGATATAGTTGTAAGCTGAAGAAATCTCTTTATGATCCAAAACAATTCCCCCACATGTGTAGCATCAAAAAATTGAATCTTTTGTTTTGAAGTTGGGGTTGGTTAGAGCCAAATTAGATTGCTATGTTTATTGTATGCAGATAGGTGATCAATTTATTGTTATAACTCTTTTTGTTGATGTCAATTTGATCACTAACACTAAAGAAATGATTGGGGTTTTGGAATCTCAACTTTCACTATGGTTTGATATGCAAGGTTTGGAGGCGGGTATGTTCATCTTAATAAAGTATTTAATATTATATTAATGATCATTTAGGCATATTTAGTCTATTAGGTAGTTTCTAATTTCTCAGTTAGTTGTTTTAGTTCGTTTAGTATGTTTCTATTTCTTTTTTCGAAACTTTATTCGTTCTTTCTCTTTATAAGGAGACTGCGTCTCCATTTCGTAATCACTCTTTTATGAATAATGATTTTTTCTAACACATCTCATGGATGGAGATTTATGAGGGATAGAGCTAACATAAAATGCTCAATCACACAAAAGAAGGATGTTGTTCACTCTGTTATGCAGCAATTCATGTAGGAACAAAGCATTTCATAAAGTAGTGTCCTTTGACACCAAATAAGATAGAGGACATGGGCCATATCCCCAATGCAAGTGTAGTTGGTAGCCTTATGTATGTTATAGTTTGAACCAGACCAATTATTGCCCTAGAAATAGGAGTCCTAAATCAGTATATGATTAATCCAAGTAAGGCAGATTGGACTAAATTAAGAGGATTTTCAAGTTTCTCTGTGGCACTCCATAGTTATTCTATTTGCTACCAAGGAAGTCCTCACTGAAATCCTATAATGAACCTACAACAAACATGTAGAGGACCTAAAGTGGTCATAGAAATATTTGTAGACTCTGATTGGGTAGGAGGACATCTACTATTGGGTATATTTTTCCTTATCTAGTGGTGCAATCAATTGGATGGGAAAGAGATAGGTTGTGATTGTTCTTCAATGATAGACACGAGGTATATGCCAACTACCGATACGTTTAATTAAAAAAGCAACGTGGATCCAGAGATCATGTTTAGATAATGAGTTACTAATTCAAAGTGACAATCAAAGTCTCATCAACGTAGGAAAGAACCCTACCTTTCATGATCCAACAAAGCATATTGATGTGCAGTATCACTTTGTTCCTAACATGGTGGAGGACAAGAGGGTCATGGTCAAGAAGATGGATACTACTGCTAATGTTGTCAATGGATTACAAAGCATGTGACCATAGAGAAGTTCAAGTGCTACAAGATGGCTATGGACATCAGCCCCTAGCACTTAGTTCACTTTATTGGATCTTGTTATGGATCTTGCAATGTATACAGGTGGATATTTTATACGTAAGTGTTGTACACCTTGCAAGTCCTGGGATCAATTGAATTATTTAAAAAAATTAATATTGTAAAATAATTTGCCCTCATTGAAAAGGGTGCCCCAAATGGATTAATCTTGAAATTTCATTGTTTGCACTTTTTACCATGTTTAATTGGTCTTAGAAGTGTTGTAAGCCATTAAATACGGAAATGCTAGGTGGACTAGATATAGTTGTGCAAGAGATTATTACATACCCACATGAAGCATTTGTGAGTTACATTGGACCCACCTAGGTCATACAAGTGAACTGATTAACTAGAGCGTTACATTCTCTCTGTGGACAAGTTACACTTGGAGGAGGGCACATGGATTGAATGCCGACAACCTTGACTTGGTTTTGAATCATGGTTTTCAGCCCATGGTTTAGGAAAACCATTGATGATTTATTGAGTCTCCTTGGCCTACATATATATTCAAGGTGGATGGAGAATATTTGGTATGTTTTATCCAAGGTTATGCTGCCAAATTTTCTCCAAGTATATAGTAGTGACCTCATTGAAGCATGGAAACTACTATTGTATCGTAACTTCTTGTTGAATGATACAATGAGTGTGTGGTATGGAGGTTGGGTATTTAGCTTTACAAGGTTTTCCCAAGGTATATTATGTCTTGTGGTTTAACTATTCCTCTCATTCTTCCCTTCTTTTCTTGTTCTCTAACTAGTGTCATTACTCTATTTAGATTCTTTTGGATTTAGCATAATTACATTACTATCCGAATTGGATCAGTTAGGAATTTGTCCTGCTTTCCTTTCAACAAAAACCCTCAACCTTGTGAGGGAGCATCGTAGGGCAGCAAGGCATCAGTGTTATCAAGGCATGTTCTAATGCTTCAATCTTGGTGGATTTCCACAAAATTAGAATAGGCATTGGGTATAAAGATCATGGAGTAGGTGCCTCATCTGCTTTTTCCTACAAATGAAGATTCCTCTTCATCTCTGACAACCAACACAAATATTAAAATGGAAGCATGAGGACGGTTAAAGGAACAACAGTTGGCAACAATGGAAAACCAGCGTGCTCAGTAAGGAGCTTTTGGCAATATATGACCAACTTCTTGAGGTTCAGACTTTCTATCTTGATTTGAAAATGATTGTTAAGACTCTCGCCATCACTCACAGTTGGGGATAGATGGGAATCGTGAGAGCATTTACCCTATCTACATTGGAGGGGAGTGTGTTAGATCATGCCGCAGAAAGAAAAGATCGTCCTAGGACTGAATTTCCAATATCTAGAAGACTGTAATGCCTACCAAGGGTAGAACACTAAAGATGACATGATGGCAATTTAGTTGGCAAAGGGTAACCTAGGCAAGTCAAAGATAAAGCATGTGGCATTGCCAAATCGGGTGCATTTTGAGCTAAAAATAAAAACTACTACTAATGTATGAATATGGGTTGTCTTTTTCTATGGGTGCCATCCTGAAAACTATTAAATTTATGTTTCGCTTTTTGTTGTGTGTAAGGAGCTTCCTAATCCCTTTTGTTCCTTATAGGCATATAATATATTAGGTTCTAGTAGTTTAAGGTTGGCAATGGACTTTTTTGTTTGTACTTGGTACCTTTTCTATTGAAGCATGGGTAAGGGGCCTTATAGAAACATCATTAATCTACCAAAGAAAAATATTACATTGCTATTTAATAATATTAAATGTTTAAATGTTTTTATAAACATTTAATATCATGTTCAATATTGTTTCTGGGTTAGATTGTGTGACAGTTTTTTGCATCGACGTTTTGAATCACACTCTGTGATTCATCATCAGGATGAAGAATGAAGAATGCTAGAGGAAAAATGAGTTCAGTTGCAGACCAAGGAACTAAAAAGAAGAGGGTTGTAAGGGATTGGATCCCCATGCCACCTTTACCCTCTCTCTCTCTCTCTCTCTCTCTCCCTTCCCACCCTCTTCTTTTTAGTTCCTTTGTTTGCAACTAAACTCATTTCTCCTCTAGCATTCTTCATCCTAATGATGAATCACGGAGTGTGATACGAAACGTTGATGCAAAAAACTGTCACACAATCTAACCCGGAAACAATATTGAACATCTCTATGGATTGTGGAAACCTAATATCATTAATTTAGTATCATATTACAACAAATTAAAATTCATGAAAATTTCAAAATCAGAAATTAAAACCTTAAACATAAATTGAAATGATTTAATATTAAATTTGTACAAAATAATCAAATATATGATACATCAATAAATTTTTAAGTAAGTTGATATATTTTAAATTTTGAATTAGAATTATAGCAATATAAGTTTTGTAATATGTCAGTATACTGAGTACTTTTAAGTTTTAAATTAAAATCAATATTATTCTACTATAAGATATGTTAGTATTTTTAATTGATATAATTTTAAATCTTGAAAGAGAAAATATTCCATTTGGTTAACAAGGGGTAGAAAGAATGCTCCTAGTGATCAATGCATATGGTTATATGGTAGCCGCACTCAAGAGAACTTAATCACTCTGCATTTGTTTCTTGTTTACCACTCACACCTATTTTCAAGAATAAAATATAAACTTCCCCATTTCTGTGCGACCACATTTGCATCATTTGGAAAACAGTGAATCAATGAAAAGGCCTACTTGTAGATTAGCTCAACATGTTATATCGATAGCACTTTCGAATCAAGGTAGAAGCAAAGAATCTCTTTTTTAGTGGCTGGCTTCAAACCGTCATTAAACAATTAATTAACAAGGTTGAGGATCCAAATCCTTGTGCGCCAGAATTTATGAACTTGTTTTTTACCTATGCAAGTTCAGTAGGCCCTCTATGTGAGTCAATCAGATACCACCAATTGTTCAATACATACCTCAATTTCTGGATAGTGAAATGGTGAATTATAGCAATTTTTGTAAGATTTTTTATTAAAATCTTATGCATTCATATGAATTGATATGACAGACAAATTTACATGAATTTTGGGGATTGTAATGATATTTGCCAGATTTGGGGGGAAAAAAATTATTGATATGGTTGATATGCGAGAAACCTTGTGACATGGGTGTTTAATCCATTTTTGAGTCAGATAGTAACCACTTTCATAAGACCCAATATCTGTGAATTAATTGGGGCTCCTCCGATCAGCCCAAATGGAACATGGTCTTGGATTGAAAAGATTTGCCTTGTAGTCAGTGTTCAAATTAAAGCTTTGGAGGAAAGCAAGAACAGATAATGGGAAAATTTAAAGTATTATCATAACTTTGTATGTGAAAAATCAGTTTTCTTCATAAGAAATAATCTACAAGCACCAATAAGTATCTCTAGCAACATTCTTAATTGAATGTGAAATGATCATTCTAAATTTATGAAAAAGATGAAGATCCTGTTATTACTGTTAAACATCAATAAAAATTTCATGAGGCTGCCTACAGAAGATAAATTGGAACAGCAACTCCTGGCAAAAACACAAGATATTGTTCATTTCAAGACCAAGGAGGAAAAATTCACTTTAAAACTACAGTTTTGAGTAGAATCATTATTCATTCCAACATCCATTAAAAAGATGATCAAAGATAATAAATATTCACATATATGTTATATGACTGTAATAAGGAATATTATTAAACATCCCTGGACTTAGCAGATATCAATGTGGATCAACCCTAACATAGGATTTTATGGATCTGTTATCAGTTAACCTAGGTAACTGCTTCACAAACCATGACTTGAATCTCGGGAAAAACCAAATCCATAATATGCAGAAGATAAGCATACAGAGATCCATTAATTATATGTGTACATCCCTAATACCTCTTCTAGCCACCACACATTTGGTCTACAAGATCATGAACGATACAACATTAGAATTGCAATTCTCCATAGACTAACAAAGCAGATATCTGTACCTTGACCATCTATTGAAGTTATAATATCCTACAGGACCTAATATTTCTAATGACCACAAATTATAACTGGTTTCTTTCTGTCGCTAACCTCTGGAGTTTAATAGTGTAAACCAAAGAATGGATGTAAGGATTAGGTGTGTCATAGAAATTCAACTTCTTCAAAATCACATTCTTCTTGCTCAGTTAACCAATTTCGAGATATACATACATATTCCCTCCTGTCTAGCTACTTTCTCTTCTAAGGGATTGGTATGTAGTTGTACTATCTATGGCCTCAGGACTGGTCCAGTCATCGCTATCAAAGAATCATAAATTTAAAATTTCTTCTCCATTACTTATATTCTCATAAGGCCCTACGCCATGTCAACACAAAAGTCAAATTAAAATTGGTTCAATAATTGTCAAAACGCCTCTATTCTTTGATGAAAATAGTACGCCAGGGATTTCCAAACAAATCACATCTTCTCACCTCTATCAGTAAAAGAATATACCTGGAAAAATTAAAGCCGTTGATAGTAAAGTATCCCGTGAGAATACAAAGCAAAAGGAAACTGGAACTTTCAATGTATGCAAATGTAAGGCATGATGACAGTTCAACCTCAAAGAATTAGTAATCCTAACGCATAAACATAGGCATTGTAATATGGAAGCGAAATATATTAGACTCGTGATCAAGGCAATTGTTAACTGACAAGCAGAGGTCAAAATCAGTATTATTTGCTTGGATTTTAAGGACGTTCCTCTCAATTGATGACATCAAATGATAAATCCAAAGTCAAAAGCCGCTACTTTTCTAAATTCTCACAAATTTTTAACAGCAAATATCTTAAGAAGGAAATAATACGAAATAAAATCAACCATTCTCAATTCTGTAAAGTAAAAAAAACAAGGCAACTTACCGTGCCTGCAGTCCCCGCAGTAAATGAGCATATTACAAGCCAACCAAAGCACACCGACCTTCAAAATAAAGGACTGCCACATTGCTGTCCACGCTGTTTCTGGATAAACAGCTCTCGGTTTCAAACTCATTTCTAGGTTTTATTGAAATATATAATAGCAACCGCTGCAAGGAAACCGATCTTCTCAAAAACCCTCATTTTTCTACCATAACCATAATCACATCATATGCATCAGCTCTTGTGACCAGATCTATAACCTGAATAGCTGACCACGAGACACATTCACTTTGGTAACAATCTAACATATCCATGTTTCCAAAAGGCGCCATCTTTAGCTTGAAGTATACATTGGAGTTCGTCATTACACTGTTCCTGGTATAAAGTCTCAGCTCATTGCCGTTCCAGGCCAAATTTCGTCTACCATGTCCCAAGCATCCCTCGCTAAATGACTCACATTTGCCAAACTGTGGTCGCACATTCAGTTCTCTGCAGGTCCCAGTACCAGGTGCACATACGGGACCTCAATTGGCTGGGGATCTCAATTTACAAAAATGGCCCAATCCTACATATGATTAACCCACAACCTAATCCTACCTCAAGTCACAAAATCAATTGTAGTAAATGCTGCATTGGGAATTGGGTGCAAATTGGGTACAAGAAAGGGCCAACAAAACCCGACTTAAGCAACAGTTGCAATGATCTTTTCGCTAGAATAGAATTACAATTCTTATTACCAAACTACCTAATACAATTTAAGTCGGCAAATTGTTTGGACCCATAGCTGCATTGTGAATTAAACGCGGGAAATCTTATGCAACCCAGTTTAAGCCGCGCCTGCATTGAATATTTTGCTCAACAATACACTTCAACCCTGTTGCAACACAACCTAATGCCATTTGTCACCAAACCAATTGTACCCACTGCTGCATTTTGAATGGGTACAAGAAAAGTGCATCAAGACGCAGCTTAAACAAACTTTGCACCGCTTTTTTTCTTAAACAACGAATTCCAACCCTAACTACAGGAACAATCCTATCTCAAGTCACCAAATTGCTTGCACCCATTGCTGCATTTTGAATTAGGCGCAGAAGAAACTCATCAAAGCCAAACTTCAGCAGTGAATTTTTCCACAAAACGCAACAGTTTCCGAACCTCAACGTAAGATCTCAATGACAGTCCCCAAAACAAGAATACCCAATGCTACATCTTGAACTGGACTTCCCAAAATCACATCTCGGAGATTCCAAAACCACAGTACCTTGCTGCATCTTGCTGAAGGAATATCAGCCAACCTTTCTGCCAAAAGAGCTCTTCAATCCGAACCCTTAAAACAAACTCCAGTGTACATGTTCACCAACATTCCACCAACCATCAGAAAAATCTAATCATAATGACCGGATAAAAAAGAAAAACAGAATCAAATAGACTTCTTTACTCTGCCAAAAGTTTTTGTGAGATCCAGACGCAGAAAGGCAACAAATCAACCATTCATGATAACCTCCTAACCACAAAAAGTAGATCCAAAAAGCACTGGTGTGTAGAAAAAAAGCAAAAAGTAGAATGCCCAGATGCACTTAAATGTATCGAATTTAAATAATATTCCAGTTATCATGCATCACTTATTATTATCTGTGAATGCACGAGTTGCACCGAGGATTGTGGGACCCCGCCCTTCACTAGACAGTTAAATCTTATTCAATTTTTATTGTGCCTGATCCATTGAAAAAAGAAAGTTGACGATTCATCATCCCTTTTGTTTTATATGCTTCATATTTTGTTCAGCCCAAAAGCGAAGGATGCGGTTGTGAGGTAGATCCCTAGAAATGGAACAGTGCGAAAGCATCCAAAGACTCAGAGAAGAGCTAATTATGAGCTCAATAAGAATTCGTTTCTTTATTATTTGGCTCTTTTGATGTATGGAGATTCCTTAGTAATGTTGACCTTTTGCCCCTATATGGATATTATATTTTTCCTTTACGAGTGTCATGTTCCTTTCTTTTAAATATGTAATGGTATCGATGGTTGCTTGTTATAAAACAAGAGACCAAAGCGTCAAAGTTCATGTTAATAGAGAAAGAAAAGTAGGGAGTTATGAAGAGAAAGTTAAAAGAGAAAATTAAGCTATCAAGCTTTGTAAAATGACAAATATTAATATTTAAATAACAATATCATGTTGAATTATTCATTCTATCATAAAAATATAAATTTAAAATCAATAAGTTTTTTGGGAATTAAATATAATTATCAAATAATGTAATAGTTTTGACCTTTAAAGTTGTTATTTAATGATGAGAAACAATTCATAATTGAATGAAATAATAATAATAATGTTAATACCTTTTAAATGACATAATTAATCAAAAATATAATTTAGAAATAATTATATTTATTAACAACTTATTATATTATTTAATTTTTTATTAAAAGTTAGTTAATAACATTAATATAATTTTCATATTTATGTCATTTTAAGCAATATTTAAATAACTACAACTTTTTAATTATCAAAATAAATTCTTTTATAAATTATAATAAACATTTAATACAAATGACAAGTGACATTATTTTGTACATTTAATACAAATGACAAGTGACATTAATTTGTTCATTTAATACAAATGAGAAATGACAAATGGCATTATTTTGTACATTTAATACAAATGACAAATAATAGATTTTTTATTATTTTTGTTTGGAAAAATTGAATTTATTCATTACCAAAATTAATATAGACCAATCAAATCAAAGAAAAATAAGATTTAAATAATCAAGGGAAATGAAAAATAGATATAAACTATAAAAAATGCATTTAATTTTTCAAATTATGTAATATGATTGGTTAATCTAATTGAAAAATTAAACTGAATGAATGCAATAGTTATCCTGCCAAAGGCAAGAACTAATAATCAATAATCTTAAATGGAGTAATCAATCGTCAATAATTTTAAATCTATTAATGTAAAAAATATTGAGAGCTTTTTTTTTATTTTAGAATTATTTTATAATTTGAAAATATTTGTTATTTGTTTATTTTGTTGCGTATTTTAGGAATTTAAATCTAATTCTTGTTAGGCTTGTGATACTAGCTTTGTGTTCTTGTTGATCTATGGTGATTGAGTTTTAACCTTGATGTTAAAAGTTGTTGCCCTATTCTTGCATGGTTGAACTATTCCTATTGATGTGACATGTTCACATAAAAATGAAATCCTCATTTTAATTAATGTCAAAAATGGGGATTTCATTTTTATATGAACATGTTACATTAGTACAAATAGTTTAAATGTTAAGGATAGTAGTGTAGTAAGGGCAACAACTTTCAAAGTCACCGTTAAAGCTCATTAACACAATGGATCAATGAGGACACAAAACCAACAATCACAATAGCGTAACAAGAACCTTGGACTAGAACTATGATACATTTTAACCAACATATTATATCATGAATGATTTTTTTTTTTTAATTACTTTACGATTGTTTAAAATAATATTTTATCTACTTAATAATTATTTCAAAACTATTTTGCTTACATTATTTAAATTATTTTTATATGGGGAGTTATTTTTATTGACTCGAGAGTTATTTTATTTTTTATTTACATGATTTAATTTGTTTTTATTTTATAAACTATTTTTATTTATTTTATTTTTAAATAGGAAGTCATTAAAAATTATTAGTGAATATTATAATAATATATTTCATACAAAAGTCAAGTATTGGCATAGTGTGATTGTTAACTTATGGTGATGTAGCTCTTGCCATTCAAATCCCACTAGGGTGTTATTATTTAGTGTTTGTGTCCCTAATGAGGGATTAAGTAGGATTTATTGAAACTATTTGTTGATGTTGTTGTTCTTGTCATCAAATTTTGAAGCCCATTGGGATGTTATTTGTAGACACTAAAAAATGGTCAACGCTTGTGGCTTCCCTTTTTGACATCTTTTCTATATGGTGTGTTTGAAAGGAAACTAAGTGTGCGAAAAATAGTTCCCTACGCTAAACTCCCGAGAAGAGGATCGTGCAAATTCAAATTTAACCCTTAGCAATTACAGAATGATAATACAATAACATGCATACATAGAAAAATGAGAATGACGCAATGATTTACCCTGGGGAAAACCTTTCGGTAAAAAACCCCAGCACTCCAAAACCTGCACAATGTATTAATCAAAACTATTACTGTTTACAATACACTTGCAATGCAAGTTCTTTCACAAGATAATCAACACTTGAAGACAAATCCAGCAACATAAAAATATTCCAACAATACACTAACTTCTCACTCAGGTTCGCAACCCTAAAAAATGCTTATATCATGTGCTTCCCTTTTTAGGGCAACTTCCAGTACTCAACATGATCAATTGCCACATGTCTTGCATGTCTTCACCCATCATCGAATCTTCCACAATTAGCTCTTACAAATATCAATGACCGTCATAGGAATTTGTCATAACCATTTCAGTCATGATTACCTTACACATTGTCCAAAGTGCCGATATTTGGAAAATATCAAATGTAAGGAAATCTACAAGGTTGAGACACTTTATTCCTAACATTCTCCCACTTGTCGAACACCTTGTAAGAGCCAAAGGAAATAACAGGATTTAATTACTATAGGCCGAGAGGCCCATAGACTTCGAACACCGTCTGAACTTCGTTGTGCCCACAGGTTTTGTCAATGCATCTGCAACATTCTTTACTGTATCTACCTTCTCCAAACTTACCTTACCATCCTCTACCATATCTCTCACAAAGTGAAACTGCACATCAATGTGCTTCGTTCTGGCATGGAAAGTTGGATTCTTCGCAAGGCAAATAGCACTCTGACTATCGCAACAAATTGTAATCTGTCATGCATCAACACCAACATCCAAACACAGTCTCCTAAGCCAAATGGCTTCCTTACAAGAATGAGTAGCTGCCATGTACTCTGCTTCTGTCATGGACAAAGCGACCACAGGTTGTCACTTACTCATCCAACTGATGGCACCACCAAACATAGTGAACACATAGGCACTACTGGATCTCCTGCTGTCAATGTCACCTGCCCAACTGGATCCACAAACCCACGAATACAATCTGAATGTGGAGCTCCAGAAGATTTTCCCTGATAGCATATGGAATACTCTGATGTGCCCTTCAAATATCTGAACACTCTCTTAACTGCATCCCAATGTACCCATCCAGGTTTAGCCATAAACCGACTCAGGACTCCCACTACTTGGGCAATGTATGGTCTAGTATAGACCATAGCATACATAAGGCTGCCAATTTCACTGGCATAAGGTACTTTGCTCATGTCCTCCACCTTACTAGGAGATTTTGGACAATCATCCACAGATAAATTTGTTCCCATAGAAACAAGAACACACAATGGTCTACAATTTGTAATGCTAAACCTGTCCAACACAGACTTCATATACTTACTCTGACTCAACCAAAGTTTTATGTTAGACCTATCTCTGCTGATTTCCATACCCAGAATATACCTGGCTGCCCCTAGATCTTTCATCTCAAACTGTGCTGATAACTGAGACTTCAAATCAGAAATCATACCCATACCCTTCCCAATCAACAACATATCATCAACATATAATGCAATAATAAGAAGGCGATCATTGTCAACTTTGAAATAAACATAATGATCTTATTTCAATCTCAGAAAACCAATTGACAACACAAAGGCATCAAATTTAAGGTACCACATCCTAGGAGATTATTTCAAACCATATAGAGACTTCTTTAATTTGCAAAACAAAGACTCTTTACCTTTCTGAATATAGTGCTTAGGCTGTGACATATAGATCTCTTCCTCCAAATCACCATGAAGGAAAGTTGTCTTCACATCCATTTGTTCTACCTCTAAATCATACGATGTTGCTAGAGATAACAGAAATCTAATGGATGTAAGCTTTGCAACAGGAGAGAATATTTCACCATAATCAATACCCTCCACCTGTGAATACCCCTTTGCAACCAATTTGGCCTTGTACCTCTCAACACTGTCATCTGCACATAATTTCTTCTTAAACACCCATTTGCTTCCAACAGATTTCTGTCCTTTAGGCAAAGGTACTAGGTCCCAAGTTTTGTTCTTCTCCAATGAAGCCATCTCACCATCCATGGCCTCAATCCAAGAACTTGTATCTTCCATACCTATAGCCTCTTTCACAGATCTAGGCTCATCAGTGTTTGTAATCAAGGCATAAGCACAATTGGAATCTAACATAGAAAATCCAAACCTCTCTGGTTGTTTTCTTTCTCTCGTGAATCTCCTCAAGGGCTGAGGTTGAGGTTGTTCTACCTCTTCTTCTAAATTTTCAGAGCTGCTAGAGCTCTCCTCATCATCAGATCCATCACGGTGTCTTTGTTCAGTCTTCTCAGGGGTAGGAGGCAACTAAACAATATCTTCTTTCATTTCTTTTTCATTTAGTTGTAGCACAATAGGAGAAGATGTTAGCTCTCTAAAAATAACATTTCTTCTATACAACACCTTACCAATCACAGGATCCCAAAGCTTGTATCCTTTCACACCAACACTGTAGCCAATGAAGATACATTTT
>MU223476.1:3608746-3639606 GCA_018584345.1 Thuja plicata
ATGTCCTTCTACTGTAATCATCTATAAAAGATACAAAATATATAGATTTGGAGAGTGAAGGAACTTTAACAAGACCAAACACATCCGAATGGATAAGATCCAAAATACTAGAAGACTTGTGAGAACTAGAGTAAAACTGAACATGATTTTGCTTACCATAAACACAGTGTTCGCAGAAGTTGAAATTGAGATTACAATCATTTATCCCCTCAATGAGGTTTTTATTTTTCAATGTTCTAAGACCCTTCTCACCAATGTGGCCAAATCTCATATGCCACAACATTGTCTTTTCTGCAGGAAGTTTGCCTTCCAAAGTGTTAGCACCCTTAGGTACGCTTGCTGCACTACCATCGGAACCCATTACCACACACTTCTTCACTACTAGTTCAGATGGTGGAGATGAAGTGACTGTTTCTCTCTTCCTTGAGACGGAAGAACTATTGCACTGTGAAGTGCAAGCATCCAGCTGAAATAGGGTACCTCTCCTAGTACCTTTCACGAGCACCATAGATCCTCTAATCATCTTGCATCCTTCTTTCAAAAAAATAACTTGCACACCTGCATCATTCAGCATACTTACAGATAATAGGTTTTGTGCCAAATGCAGGATGTGCATTACCTTGTAGATCCCCTTTACTCATCCATCAGGGAATCTGATAGTGACTCTTCCTCGTCCAACTATCTCTAGGTGAGAATCATCACCTAGGTACACCTTTCCACCATCGAACTCCTCGTACTTTGAGAACCAACTTCGATGAGAGGTCATGTGAAAATAAGCACCTGAGTCAATCATCCACACATCATCAGATGCATGAGTGCCCAAGGTTGCGATAAAAGCATCGCCATCTTCTTGAGATTTTTCAGAATCTGAATATGGGCTTTTCTTCTTCTTCTTTGGCTCTTTGCAATCCTTACGGAAGTGCCCAGTCTTACCAAAGTTCCAACATGTTACCTTAGACTTTCCAGGAGTCTTAGCTTTCCCATGGGATTTGGATCTACCCCTTTTAGACTTATTGTCATTTTTCTTTCCTTTATCTTTGGATCTACCGCAAACAGCAAGGGCTTCCTTGGTTGAATCGGAAGTCTTTCTTCGCATCTCTTTAGATAATAGTGAAGACACCACATCATCCATTTGGAAAGTGATAATAGTACTCCCAAGGGCCATCACAAGATGGTCCCATGAATCTAGCAAGGAACATAGTAGGGTCATACATCGATCCTCCTCCTCCAACTTGACACCAGTTGATGTCAACTGTGCAATCAGCATGTTAAACGCATTCAGGTGATTTGCAACGGACCCTCCTTCCTCCATTCTCAGAGAATATAGCTTCTTTCTCAGGAACAATATGTTCACCAAGGACTTGGCCTGATACACAGACCCAAGCTGTGTCCACAATTTGTTTGTGGTCTTCTCATCGAGAACATTCAGGAGAACAAAATCTGCTAGACAGAGTCTAATGAGACCCTTAGCTTTCTGATCCTTATGATCTGAATCTTCTTGAGGCATGTTTACTGGTTTTATATCATTATTAACTGCCTCCCATACATCACGACCTATGAGCATGTCTTCCATCTTGAGTTTCCACAACTCAAAGTTTGTGCCATTGAACTTTTCCACCTCCATTCTACTGTATGAAGAACCTGCCATCTCTTCCTACAATATGGTTATGAATACTCTGCAACAATACTCCCACTAAACTGGAGATTAGCTCAAAAAACCTGTACCCTAACAAATAGAACCAAAACTGGCCAGGCTCTGATACCAACTAAAAGGAAACTAAGTGTGCGGAAAACAGTTCCCTACGCTAAACTCCCGAGAAGAGGATTGTGCAAATTCAGATTTAACCCTTAGCAATTATAGAATGGTAATACGATAACATGTATACATAGAAAAATGAGAACAAAACAATGATTCACCCTGGGGAAAACCTTTCGGTAAAAAATCCCAGCACTCCAAAACCTGCACAATGTATTAATCAAAACTATTACTGTTTACAATACACTTGCAATGAAAGTTCTTTTAGGAGATAATCAACAATTGAAGACAAATCCAGCAACATAAAAACATTCCAACAATACACTACCTTCTCACTTAGGTTCGCAACCCTAAAAAATGCTTATATCATGCGCTTCCCTTTTTAGGGCCACTTATTAGGGTTTTACCCCACGGTTGCAGAAGAGTGTACAGTACTCAACATGATCAGTTGGCACATGTCTTACATGTCTTCACCCATCATCGAATCTTCCACAATTAGCTCTTACAAATATCAATGACCATCATAGGAATCTGTCATAATCATTTCAGTCATGATTACCTTACACATTGTCCAAAGTACCGACATTTGGAAAATATCAAATGTAAGGAAATATACAAGGTTGAGACACCTTATTCCTAACAGTGTTTTGTCTTCATCATTCGTTGATATTGTGTCATTTGTCCATTAATTAAATAATGTCAAATATTTAATTAATTGTTAATCATGGCATTTGATCTTGTTATATTTTATCGATTTTGTTCTCTATCACTAGGCCAACTAAATGGTTTCATCAATTATTTCAACCCTTGTCGCTCTTCGTCATTTAGCTCGATTAAATAATTTCAACAATTATTTAATCTATGTCATTAGTTTGTCTTAGGGGAGTAATCTTTTAATTATTTTCTCTCATCTTTCCCTAACATGTCCTCTTTGGGATTCTCTTTAATCTTTTTGTCGCAATTAAATAAATATTATTTAATTGGATAATTATTAATATGGGAGATTTTGGGGTTTGGGGCCTAGCTTGATCGGCGAGAGCTTCATGTGGTAAATTATGAGGTCATGAGGTCTAGTCTTCCCCAAGCCACGTGGTACTAGAGGATCTGTTGTGCCAGCATCATCGGTCACATTCCCCAAGCCACGTAGTACCAGAGGATTTGTTGTGTCAGCATCATCGGTCACGTTTAAAATTTTACCCGACGCACTATAGTATATAGGGGTGCTATACCTGATTCTTGAAGTCTAAAAAAAAATTATTAATATGGAAGAGAATTACTCCACTTTTCCCTCCATTTGTGTTTCACTTTCATATTTTCTTTTTATTTTGTCTTCTCTTCTACCTTGTCCTTTTGGCTTCCACTTGACTTTTCATTTTCCTTTGCTAACTAAGAGGAAATTATTAAATGCAAATGTTTAATTTACCTCTCCCATTTTCTAATTCCTTTTGCTTTATTTACTTTTTATTTGATTTTATATTTTCTTCTACCTTGTCCTTTTGTCTTCCACTTGGCTTTTCCTTTCCATTGCCCTTTTTTGTTCATACGACATTGAAAATCTATAAATTGGGTTATTTATTCTAATTTTGGCTAACCATAATTTTGTAGTATCCTCACCATTACTTTGTCGAGTTGTCCTTAACGTTTATCATATTAGTACATTCATCTTTTTGAGAGCAACATTCAATTAGAGGAGAAAGAAGAACAATTTGGTGGAATGAAGGGTTTTCATAGAATTCATTTGATTTTTGTGTTGGTTTTATGCATTTCAAATTCATAGCTTCATTGATGAGATTAGGATTTATGATTCGCATGATAGAATAGTATTTTTGTGGTTGGCTTTATCATGTTTATTTCTAATGCTCACTTAGTTGACATTTTGGTGAACCTGACATGAACCCTTCTATTGATGAATTTGTTAGTTTTTTGTTTACATGCCAATTTTCTATGTTGATTTGTTGTTGCGTGCAGGAATCTATAGTATAATCTTTGGTCAATGCAAGATTTCTTACTTTAACATGTCATAGACTACAAATTTTAATGTATTATTTCTTTTAAATTAATGGATCAAGGGGACTTTAAATGAACAACTGTTTCATTTAGTCTAATTAGGGGTTTTAATTGATAGCAATCTCTTATTTATCCTAATTAGGGGTTTTGAATGAACAACAATCTCTCATCTAGCCTAATTAGGGGTTTCAAATGAACAACAAATCACACCCAGTTTACTTAGGTGAATAATTGAACCCTACAATGTTCACCTATTCTTAACTAGGAAGGGAAAAACAATAATTTGTACTATTTTGATCACATTTCCTTTCTTAATGGGTTAATGAATAATAAATTTCACATAGTTTAATTAGGTGGATAATTGAACCCTATAATTTTTACCTATATTTAATTAGAAAGGAAGAGAACAATTTGTATAGTTTAGATAACACTTCGTTTGTAATTGGTATATGAACTATGTTTGTCTAAACTTTTTGGTGTGCTTGCACGTTGTAGGGTGGACCCACTATTGAACTTAGTATCATCTACCCTTACCTTTGGGATCTTGGGTGTGAGAGAAAAGCAACAAGGACGTGTAATGTTTTTATTTTTTAGAAAGGGTTTTCCTTGGAAAAAAAATCCATAGAAGGGAATGACCCAGAGTTGTGCTTTCCTTTGACCCACTATATAAATGAGGTCAAGGTAAAAATTGAGACTACTTAGCGACCAAGACCTACTCTAATAGTTCCCTAGTACCCACATTCATGTGAGGTATATCAAACCCTTTTATAGGGTTGAGATCATATGCTCTTAAGTGAGTCACTAATGCTTGAGTAGGTGTGGAGTACCCCAAAGTTCCCTCATTATGAACCAATTGTTCTAACGGCCTGAATTCCATACTTGTCGATTTTAGAAGTATAGCTTGTACCCTATAGATACCCTTCATTGTGAGATAATAAATTCCTTTGCCAAAAGATCTTTGGAAAGGGTAAAAAAAAGATGTGTTAGTTCCATGTTGAGGGAGAAAGTATCACTTGATCTCTATCTATTTGTAATGTTTGCACGATATTTTATTATTGTCAGAGCCTCAACAAGTATCAGTCATTTATATCCTAGGTTGCGAATGTTTGCAAGTGTTTTTAATTTTTGAGACCAGTAAATTTAAACTTGGGATAATTAAAGACCCTTTGAATCTTTCTTTGATTTTTTTCAAAGTTAAAATGGTCATTTTTGTGTGTCTTATGTGAGTGATCAAAAAAACATTTCCCAATCAAAATACAATTCACCCAAAATCTCAAACATTTGTCCAAACATACTTGTCACATCAAACCAATTTTAACAAAATCAAAAGTTTCAAATCATGGGAAATCAAAGACTTTGGAATCTCATTTCTACTTTTCATGTCACAATATAGGTGTTTCCTTAGGTTAAATCTTTGCATAGTCCTCATTTTATATTAGGTATCAAGTCCATCATTGTTTCAATATTGCATTGTCTTGAACCTGGGTCATAATTCCTCTTCTTAATTCATTTCCTCTTATTTGTGTCCTTAGGTTACATTTAGATCCTTTGACCTTGTCACAACTTTGTCATTAAGGTCTTATCTTCATTTCATTAACATCTTTAGACTTGCATCCCAAAAACATAGATTGGATTTTGTCATCCCTAAGTTGCATTGTCAAAATATCAAAAACATAGTATAGCACAATGGTTGAAATAAGATCCTAAGCTACTACAAGACAACAAAATCAAAATAGCAACCCAGTTTCATCACCAAACATCCTTGATCTTAGTCCAAAACCTTAGATTCATTTCATTCACATCTTTAGACTTGCATCCCAAAAACAGAGATTGTATTTTGTCATCCCTAAGTTGCATTGTAAAATATCAAAAACATAGTATAACTCAATGGTTGAAATAAGATCCTAAGCTACTACAAGATAACAAAATCAAGATATCAACCTAGTTTCATCACCAAGAATCCTTGATCTTAGTCCAAAAAAAAGATGATAGATTAGTGTTACTTATATCATAGAGAAGGTGACCCTCCAATTCAAAGATTATTATCGTCGTGTCAATTTTCCTACTCTCGTGGGACTATTTCATTGCAATCAAACAATCAATCATGTCAATCTAACTTATAGATGTCCCAAAAATTGGACCAAGCTTATGATATCTGAACAAATGTCATCCCTATTTCTCCATCACTAGAGGAAAAATTGGCTCATGAAATAGAGACCTTGGGAAAAAAGTGAGAAACATTAAAAAGAGTATATCTCAAACATCCAAATTACTTTACAATTTTTTAGGCCCAAATCGAGACCTTAAGAAAATTGACATATGATATCTCATCTCAAAAATAGATATACCAGCTCTCATCTCACAAATAGACATCACAAACCAATTTCAAACAACGAACACCAACTCCAATCCAATCCTAGATCAAACATCATTCAATTGAATCCCAAATCAGTCATCATTCAATAAAACATCATTTAATCAAATCCCAAATCAGTCTTCATTTGATCAAATCTCATTCAATCAAATTCCAAATCAATCCTCATTTAACCAAGTCCCAAGTTAAACCCAATTTGATAAAATCCCAAATCAAACTTCATTTAATCAAAACTTGTTCAACCTAACACAAACAAAGTTCAAACAAGTAATTGTGCAAACAAGTCAACCCTTGCCAAGGTTTCATATAGTTACACAAACAACTTTGCCTTTGGTCATGTCACATGTTAGTGAACGTCTTCTTATTTTCCTAAATGAACCGCCAAGGGTGTCCAACACAAGCAAAAATTCAGTTATAAGCACGTCACCCTTTGGACATCAACCAAGAATAGTCATTGTGTCATCTATTATGCCACAATTCCAATCAATGCATGCCTTACAACATGAAAAAATCAAAGTGGTATCCCAAACAAGACTGCCCAAACAATGAAAAATCAAAACCCAAAACTTTAAAAAAAAACTTCAAAAAATAGGTTATACATAAGAAATTAGCTCTGAACATGATCAAAATCATTTATCCTGTCTAGCAATGGCTCATTCCAGAGTAATTTTATTAATGACGCATACGCCTCCCATCAAGAAATTACCCCTCAAACAACCTTCGTATCACCCATCACAATTTCATCCCCTAAATCTTCACAAGAGAAATCTATACCATCCATATCAAACAATACATCCAATGATGAAATCTCTCAAAGGCTATACATAATAGATTTCAAAGCTTATCTAGTTCATGATGCAATTTCTTTCTCTGATTCACAAATTCTAGGCCTAATGCCACCACCACCACTATATTCTACATTCCCAAACAAAGCCATTTTAGAGAGTCGCATGCAAAATCTATCACCCTCATGTCAAAATATTGAATCCCTTATAGGATCCCCCATACATATTATAGCTCATACCCCCTGTCAAGAGGATGATCTAAAGTAAGAAGAAATGAGTTTTGAAACAAATCAAGACCAAGATCCCAAAAAAATTTCATCCAATCCAATTTTTTACCAATATCCATATTTATAGAATCTCATCATGACCCCCCCACCCTTTTCCATGATATCCAAGATGACCTATTTCCATCTCAAGAGAAAAATATCTTTCCAAGTCTTGTTGACCTTCTAATTCCTAAGCAAGATCATGACATCCCTTTCATTCATCCTAATGATTCCATCCAAGTTCAAGAGCATGATACCCTTAAAATGGAGTCCAATAATCCCTTCCAAGTTAAGATCAAAGTATCCCTTCACCTTCATGTCCACCTCGAGATCCCATCATTCTTCTAGATCCTCCTCAAGATCCCTTCATCTCCATGTCCACCATAAGGTCCTATCCTGCTAAATGAACCTATCATTCCTCCTATTACACATTATGAAGAATCTGTCATATCTCATGATCCCCTCGTGATTCCAACACCTCTACGAAATTTGTTCATGAATCCCTTACATGTCAAACGAGTTCCTCCACTTTCATCCAATCTTGTCTTCTTCATGTTCCTATCATTTCTTCCATATCATATCCACCTCAAAATGGACTCGTATATTCTTCCCAAAATAGAAAGTATCTTGTTGGTAAAAACATATGTCAAAGCATGCATTATCAAGACAAAGGGTTAGGCCTCCACGAGAAAGGCATATTAGAACCCCTTCACATCAAATAAAATCTTGATGGTCATGGCCTTGGTTACATACTTCATTCTCAAACCATTGGTGTCCATGTAAAATCTAAATCCAAATGTATACCTTCCCCTTCAACCATTTCATCCATCTTAGTTCCATCTATTCCTTCATCCACTAGCTCACAATCCACTTATTCTTGCATGAATCCAGATCAACAAAGGAACACATCTTTGAGAACCTTCAATCCATCCAAAAGGCCTCCATAACATTCCTATACATACATGAATGTAATTCCTCTTCCAATAAATTATGATGTCAAGCATAAAATCCATAAGTTCATCAATCCACATGTACTCAGGGATCAACATGTCCCATCTAATCGACATTTAAAAATAAAGTAAAATATTATATGAAAAGAAAAAGAAATATCCAAAAGGCCACAAAGGCCCATTAAGAAAAAAGAAAAATCAAAAGTCATATGGGTTCCTAAATCCTTTCTTGAAGCAATGCATTCCAAGGACCCACAAAAGAATGAAAAATCAAAAACCATGTCGATCCCCAAGAAACTCCTCAAAGCACACATCCCAAAGAAAAATCAAATATGGCATCCAAAATTTGCATCCCTTCATCTAAACATCTTCCACCTTTCATGATGTAGTCAAGGATAGAGAATCTTCAAAGGAGATGTCAAATCCTTGCATCAGTTATCAACACAATGGAAAACAACAAGATAGAGTCAACATCAATATGATTTGCATCCAAACAATAAGTTTTATTAATCAGAATTGCTTCATGTATGCAATGAAAATACCTATAAAAAATCAAAGCATCCAATTAAAAGAGATATGAAGTAATCAAAGCATGCTAATAAACTTGAAATGCAACTAAATTCTCATTACAACCTCCAATGAGCTAAAACAAGGGCACCCAAGACTTGTTTGATTTGCTCTTAGAGATTTTGTGGGTGTCCTCTCCCAACACAATACTAATAATCTCACTATTATGAAATAGAAAAATGATGAATAAATGATGGATTTGAGCACAAGTATGTGGAACTTGCCCCAAATCTCACAATTATGAATGCATATGCAAAACATATTCTAAGAATGCAAATGCAAGAGATTACCAACTAGATTCAAATGAAAACTAGACTAAGAATGAAAATACAAGATTCACACTAAGTTATGAAAGAAAATCTAGATTACTATGCAAGCAATAAAGTCTAAACTAGGATGAAATCTAAAGTGCTCAAGAATGCAAGATGATCACAACTAATTTCAAAAATGCTTACATTCACTAGTTGCAAATGAGGAGTGAGACCTCTTTTTTATAGATTTATCATGAAAATGAAGGGCTGGGATTAAGAGGTGGAAAATGAGTGGCTAAGATTAAAGGTTAGGTAGGATTTGACTTGGGTGAAGGAGATTAAGATGCAAAAGGAATGAGTGGTTAGGATTAAGTGGCTAAAGAGAGTGGTTGACTTTTAAACTAAAAGCCAAATGAAGAGACAAGTGTCAAGTGTCAAGTGTCACAAGCTCAAAATTTTGGAGTTGGTCCATGTGATTGCACATGATTGGCTAAGAAAATAGAAGAAAAGGATTAGTGACTTTAGAAAATAAACAAAAATGTTTATTTAATAAATAGAGGAAATAAGCTTAGGATAAAGTTTTAATTACATAAACAAAAAATTATTTAATCCTAGAAAAAAAGGATAATGATTATCTAAATAAATAAAAAAATTTATTTATATAATAGATGAAAAGACTTAATGAATTATTAAATAAATAAAAATATTTATTCAAATAATAGAAGACATTATAATTAAATAAATAAAATATTTATTTAATTAAGGATAGTTTTAGGTGTCTACATTTTGCCCCTCTTTGATGCGGTGTCAAATTTTGACATCGCGTCAAAGAAAAGAAAATGAGATGCCCCAATCATGGAAGGGTAGAGAAGAATGACAAGGAGGTAGTGGTATGCCCCCTCGAGAGGACATGCGGCTTTGGAGAACACAAATATGCTCTCTAAATGGATATGAGGAGAATACGAACAAGGGAGGGGTGGAGGGGATAAAAAATAGACCCCACTCTGCAAAATGCAATCTTTCTAAGATGCAATTTAACGAGATGCAAAAAATTCAAATGAATTGTGTAAACGTTGGGGAGAACAACCTATATTTTGATATGGTACTTGACGATATGCACCGAGGTACAAGGAACCAAGATGACAAGGTGCCAAGTACATGATAAAAATGATCATGATAAAAGGATCAAGTACAAAAACCACTAACACATATAAGAAACAAGAAAGCATGCACAACAAACCAAAAAGCAAACCATCATGTTGCCCCTAGTCAGATGAAAACCAATTAATTGATTGATCAATTAAGGATGACAATGTTAAAGATAAGAATAATGCACACCAAAGGACTTAGGAAGGATACATCCCGTGATGATGATTGGATTAAAAAATTTGATCAATCAATTACCAGCTGATTCATATTAACATGATGACATGATTATAGATTGAGAGTGAGATTGAAAGATTGGATTGCATGGATTAGGATTGATCGCACTTGATTTTATTGCATTTTTTAATTTTATAAGAATTTTTTGATTTTTCATTTTCTTTTATTATTTTATGGGTATTTTTAGATTTTTAAATATGTTTTTTTTAGAAAAAAAAAATTGGATTTTTTTTTGGGGGGGATTTTAGAGATTTTTAAGAAAAAATGGGGGTAGAAGAAAAGCGTAGAGAAGCCAAAAAAAAAAAATCATATGGGATAGGTATGGAGGAAAAAATTGGGAGCAGGGGGGTCGAGTCGCTCGTCCATAGACGGGCGGCTCCACCCCCAAAAGGGGCGATAGTCGAGTCGCCCGTTTATGGATGGATGGTTCTGCCCCCCAAAGGGGCGACGACCAAGTTGCCCATCCATAGAAGGGTGACTCTGCCCCCAAAGGGGTGGCAGCGACCAAGCCATCTGTCGGCAGACGGGCAGCTTTGCCCCCTAAAGGGGCGACGACCAAGTTGTCCATCTGTAGAAGGGTGGCTCCACCCCCAAAGAGGCGGTGGCCAAGCCGTCCGTCGGTAGACAGACGTCTCCACCAACCAAGGGAGAATATTTTTTTTTTAAATTACGCGTTCCCTTGGAACCTGCAAGGGGCACTACCCCCATAGAAAAATTTGGGGAGAAACCACGTCGATAAAAGTGGGGAAAAATAATCTCCAAGTCTGATTAGGCTCCTTACAAAAACACAAATTAGGTAGAATGGGATGAGAAGAGAAATGGATTGAATTGGATGAGAGGAAGCTTGGATTAGAAGATAAATAGATTTGATAGGCAAGGTGGTTTGAAGAAAATGAAAAGATTAGATAGGAGGTGGAAATGACAAATGGAGTAGATGGTATTCGATAGGAAAATGAATGAAGGAGCAACTGGATTAGGACCAAGGACAAGGGAGAACCAAGGTAAATGAAAGGATGGAAAGATGGAGAGATGGTTTGCGCAGGAGATGGATGGAATGGATAGGTAATGGTAGGATATGGAAGACTATAAGATGGGGGATATAGGGATGGAGATCCAAGAAATATGTGGAAACGGAGTTAAATGCCCCACACTAAAGGTAGTAAAATGAAAGGTGGAAAGATGGGGGATAAAGGATGTATGAAATGGAAGGATGGTGTGTAAGGGATGTGATTAGAAGACTAAAGGATGGGAAATAAGGGAGTATGATCCATGGGATATGTTGCAAAGGATGCCCCCATACTAGAGGCAGAGGATAAAGGATGGAGAGATGGAGGATAAAGGCTAAATGAGATGGATGGATAGTGTGTAAAGGATGTGAATGGGGGAGATAAAGGCTTGTGTTGTCCAAAGCATGCATGGATTTTGTAATACCACTATATGCAAGGACATGAAAGTTGCATGATAAGGACTATGAGATGGAGGATATGAATAAGATAGGGGATATGATAGGGAGGATATAGATGAAATAGGATAATGGATAATATATGGAGGAAATGCATGGGATAACCAAGATCAAAGAAATGGAAAGGAGGATGGACTTATATAGCATTATGGATGGTGGATGGAGGAAAAACATGGGATAACCAAGATCAAAGACATGTAAAGGAGGATGGACTTGTATAGGAGTATGGATGGAAGATGGATAAAATAAATAAGGCAAGGATGATGAGATGGAGGATATGGATAGGATGTCAAAATCAAATGTGGATAAAGTGGATGGACTTATGTAGGATAATGAATAGTGGATGTATAAATGAGTAAAGGATACAATAGGTGCATATGGCTGGATGGAATGAATATGATAGTCAAGATTAAAGATGGGAAATTGATGATGTACTTAGAGAGGATGAGGGATGATGGATATGGGGTATGGAAGGTATGTTTGGTAGGATACTATGGATGGAGCTTTCCCCCAAGTGTAGAGTCCAAGGGGATGAGGATACGCGAGTGGATATATGAGTGGATTTGGAAGATAATGAATGCGTGATGAGGAATATGGTTGAAGGACACAAGCATATAGTTTCATGGATGGTATCTCTTGATGTTCCCCCTTTTATATCATCAAGGTGCCTATTTTCTAGGTTTTTACCAGGATGATAATTTTTTCAGGACATTTTATAATATTTTTGTATTTTTTGCTGATTTTTTTTTGTAGATTTTTTCAGGAACTTGTTTTCTTCCTTTTAGAAAAAAAAATTTGCTCATAGATGTTGGTGGGATTGTGGGAGGAGATAAAGGATAAGTATTTAGGCATAGGATTGGATTAATGGGATGGAAGGATGGGGAAGGATTTGTGGATAATGGATGGAAGGTTGGAAGACTTGTGAAAAAATGGATGAGGGAGGTGCAAAGATCAACAATAGTGAATACCTTGAAGGGTGATGGAGTAGTGAAGGGGGGGATTTTGAAGGATATAGAGGAGAAAAGGTTGATTTTGGGATGTAAGGACCCAAATTAGAGGTGGTAAATGGAGGATTGGAGGACATATTAGTGGAGGAAGCTTTTGGATTAGCAAGTTTGGATGCCAAGTTTGATTTTTCTTTGATATGCATTGCTTCAATGAGTAGCTTTTTAATCCACGCGACTTTTGAATTTTTCTTTTTGGTCCTTTGTGGCCTTTTGAATTTTTCTTTCTTTTGGATCATATTTTTCTTTTCTTAAACATGTATTTTAGATGGGACATGTTGATCCTTGATTTTTTGTGGATTTTGAACTTTATGCACTTTAGCGTTGACATCCAATTTGCTTCCATTAGCCAGGGTATGGGTATACGAGGATAGATGATTTGGAGAGTTTATGGATGCAAGAATGGAGGATGAATATTGGGAGAAATGCAAATATGTGTGCCTTTGTTGATCTTTTCAGGGATTTGAGGTGATGGAGGTATGTAGGGACCCAAAATGGATGGAAGGGATGAAGGTTTTGATTTGGGATATAAGGACCCAAAATGGATGTGGATGAGGAAGGGATGGTGTTTGGAACATAAGGGCCCAAAACAGATTTGGAGGGGAAGGGATGACATTTGGAACATAAGGGCCCAAAATGGATTTGGAATATGGATGATGGGAACATTTTAATTTAGATGGAGGGATTTTGGATATGGAAGGGGTGGAAGGTACACCAACATTTTGAGACATTTTTTTTTAGTGGGATACTTATTATTTTGCAAAAATGATGTGAGTCCATGTGAATGGGGTGAACAGGTGGAAGGGGTGAAAGACTCTTGAAGGAAGCCATGTTAGATAGAGGTGGAGGAACCAATCTTAGATGTATAAGGTTCATGGATGAATTGGATAGGTGTGATGAGATTTTGTGGAGGACTAGGATCATGTGTAGGATTAGGAGGGATAATAGGATCTTTAGATGGATTAGGATTACATGGAAGTGAAAGGGGACTTTGATCTTTACTGAAGGGAGGATTATGCGGTGGATTGGAAGGGATGATAGGATCTTTGGATGAAAGGATGTCATGAAAGGAGATGGACTCAGGAGGTGAATTTGCTTGATCTTGAAATGGGGAGGGATTAAGGGATAGGACACAAAGGGGATCATTGGATAGAGTGGGATAATTGGATGGGGTAGGATCTTCATATGTAAGGATTGAATCTTAAAACGGAAAGGTAAAAGGGTTGTCTTGATCTTGATTAGGGATGGGATCATGCTGCAAGATAGGGAGATTTTGGCATGGGAGGATAGAATATACAAATGGAAAGGTGTAAGGGATCTCTTGCTCTTGATTAGGAATGAGATCATGAGTTGGACTAAGAAAGGCAAGGGGATATTTGTATGGAAGGCTAGGATATTCACCTGGAAAGGTGTTAAAAGTTGGAGAGGGAACATGAGATGGAGGAATGTTCACGAGATGGGGGAATGCTTAGATCTATTGGAGAGGAACCTTTGTTAGCATGATTTAGAATATTCTCTTTATGTTTTGTGGCTTGTGGTGGTGGTGTAATGGATGGGGTTAAACCTTTAGATTTGGTAGATTGGAAGAATGCAAGATACTTGACTAGGGTAGTGGTGCAGGAGCACCTCATAAGAAGGTAGAGAAAAGGATAAAGATTTTATGGAGGCATGGAGGAGAGATGAAGTATTGAGATGAAATCAATCTCAATGTATTGAAGCCCATAATGTATAAGGGAAATAAATGTAATAAATGAATGTAATGTCCTGATAAGGACCTTAGGACTAAAAACTTAAAAATGATGACAATGTGATGTATGAATAGGATAGGACAATCTAGGAGTGTTTAATAAGGTATTTGGAATCCATAAGTGTCAATGTTTTTAAAATTAATAAGTAATTAAGCTATTTCCCTAATTTGAAAATTCAAAAGTTTGAAATGTAACGGCTAGTTAGGAAATTGGTGGGAAAATGGTTTTAGGGAGTTTAACGACTTAACTAAGCCATGTAACCAATCCAAATCATTTGGGAGTAGTTTTTAGGGAGTTTATAAGATGGGGTTCAATGACTATATGAAGAAGAGAGATGCCATTGTACAGAATGTTATCAAAACATGCAGTAAAACCCATAATTTTAATAGTTTCTTTGCTTTTCATTGCATGAATTTGGTTTCTTAGAAGTTCCATTGGATTAATAATTCTTTAAGGATACAAAGAAAATAATTTACAGTCATATTGAATGTTTTGAGGATCCAATAGTCTCATATTTACATCCTTTTCCTTATAATTCTGATTTTGTGAAGGAATGTGATCATTCCATGGATGTTTCCAATCCATTTCCCATGGAATGGTCTTGAATTAACATGTGAATTTTGATTTTAACATGAGGTTTTTCATATTATTAATTTTGAGAAGGTGATCACAAAAGTTTGAAGGTTGTGAAGGGTAGGAATTGTTTGGATTGGAGCAGCAACCAACAAACTACCTTAAGGAGGGGTATGTCTGATGATTTGGATTGTCTTAGAATGACAATGACATGGTGAATCCATCAGTGATTAGCGTCAGAAGTATTGGTAAGTGGGATATTTAGAAAGCCCTACATCTTAGTGGTGAAGTGTTGCTCAGTCACAGTGTTAGCTGAGGGGCTCGGTTGTTGAAGGGAGCTCGGTCACCGAAGGGCTTGACATTTATTGTTGCTCAGCTTATATGGTAACAGAGCTCAAGATTTATAGGAGTTTTTTAAAGGTGTGAGCGTTGGGTGGGGTTTCAAACCATTTCATTGATTAGTCCTTGTTATAAATGTCCTAAGAACATCTTAGCCATTCATTGGGAGAGTTTCTTGGGTCATCCTTTTATATTTAGGTGTTTGAAGTCTAAGGGTACACTTCCATTAGAAACCTTGTTTCATCATCACACCCAAACCTCTGCATCAAGTGTATCAAAGCCCACTAGTAGGTCTTGTGGGAATTTGAAGGAAGCAATCAGGAGTCATGGAACCCAAAAACCAAATGGCGAGGGAGATAGAAGAACTAAAGGCAACACTAGAAGAAAAGGAAAGTGAAAAGAGGGAATTAGAAGCCATGAGGGAAAGAGAGGAAAGACAAATGAGAAGGGGGAGACTTCAGTTCTTAGAGAGGATAAAAGAACTAGATAAAGAAATAAGATAACTTAGGGGAGAAGAGGTTCATGAAGATAACCATGAGGAATAAGGAGAGTTCAATGGAGGACAAGAAAATAGGGGTCATAGGGAAGAAAATGATCCCAAGGAGAGGATATTCATGAGGTTAATCAAAGTAGTACAAGGAAATGGTGGAAAGGGGCATGTTGACTTTCCAATCCACCAAGGAAGAATGGATAATAAAGAAGTGCTTTGATGGGTAGAAGCACTTGAGAATTACTTTGATCTTGAAAATGTATAGGAAGATAAGAAGGTGAAGCTGGTTAAAGCAAGGTTGAGGGGAACAAACCGTAAATGGTGGACCAATATTCAGAATGAGAGGATGGAAAGGGGGTTGAACACAATCTCTAATTGGAACAAAATGAAGACTATGGTGAAGAGTCAATTCTTGCCATCAGATTTGGCAATTCAGATAAAAAATGAGGAGGAGCAATTTGAAGTAGAAGGACATGGACATCATGTCACACACTGAGCAGTTTCACACCCTAAGAATTAGGGGAGGGGTGGAAGATGAAGATGAGAAGGTGGCCAGATACATCAATGGCCTAAATTATAGCATATAGGATGAGATAGGGTTGAACATGCCAAGGACCCTAAGAGAATGCTTTCATCTTGAAAGCAGAGCAGAGGAGAAGTTGAAGAGGAATATTGAGAGACAAAACAATAGGGGAGGAGGAGCCATGAGAGGAAGAGGTGGAAGAACAAATGCAGATTCTCAAAGCAACAATAACAAGGATAAAGGAAAGGGAACCACATCAGATCAGAGAGGTGGATATAATAATAGAGGTGGTAGATTTGGAGGAGGAAGAGGAACTCGTACTTTCACAGGTAAGTGTTTTCATTGTAATGAAATAGGGCACCAATCATTCAGATGTCCTAAGTGGAATGATCAAGAATAAACTAGGGATAGGAGAACAAATCTCACACAATAAGAAGAAGATAAGGACAAGTCTACACTGATTTATCTAGAGGAAGGATAGTGTCTTCTAATGGGAAGAGGAGAATCAATTCAACTAGCACCACAAGTAAGCATTTTTAGAACCAATTATTTGACAAGGGGTAAGGTATCCAAGTTAATAGTAGATTATGGTGCACATAGCAATTTGGTTTCTTATTAAGTTGTTAATAAGTTGAAATGGAAGACGTTTCCTCATCCTAGACCATACTATACAACTTGGGTTAGTGCAAACCAAAATCTCTTGGTTAAGGAGCAAGTTTATGTTGAATTTTTAATTGGTGCATATCGAGATAATGTTTTGTGTGATGTGATAGACATGAGTTGTGAACACTTAATTTTAGGGAGACCATGACAATGGGAAAGAAGAACCATACATGATGGGTATTTGAACACCTACATGGTGCATAAGGGTAACAAAAAGTATGAAATAAAACCTTTAGTGGATAAGGGTAAAGAGAAGATCACAATGTGTTTTGGGGATCAAATTTTGTAGGGGAAGGTTCACCATGATACTAGTTGGAAGATGATTTTCTATGGGCATCAAACTGAAAAAAAGATAGTCCTAGCGATATGGGACTTTGGGACTTGCAATGTGTGCAAGTGGGGACCATTAGTTGTCCTCTTAGGGAGCATAATAAGGATGAAAGGAATTAGCAGTTGCAGAGGCACCATGTGAAGAACATAGGGGCAAGAAGACAGTCCCTTGAACAACAACAATGTCCTAGCAAAGGGTATCAAACCAAATGTTTTGTTTCTAACCAATTGTGTAATGTCAAAATAGGTTGGATAAATAGGAAGAAGGTGACCTTGGAAGATTTTTGGGTCTTTGAGAGGAAGATAAAGCCAAGGCATGACCAAACTAATAGATGGAAGAGGAATACTCCTTCTTGGGACAAGAATGCTTTCATTCTTAGGGAGTATGGTGCAAGAGTGCCTCATAAGAAGATAGAGAAAAGGATGAAGATGCCATGGAGGTATGGAGGAGAGATGGAGTATTGGGATGAAATAAATCTCAATGTATTGAAGCCCATAATGTATAAGGGAAATAAATGTAAGAAATGAATGTAATGTCCTGAAGGTCCTGATAAGGACCTTAGGACTAAAAACTCAAAAAATAATGACAATGTGATATTTGAATAGGATAGGAGAGTCTAGGAGTGTTTAATAATGTATTTTGAATCCATAAGTGTCAATGTTTTTCAAATTACTAAGTAATTAATCCATTTTCCTTATTTGAAAATTCAAAAGTATGAAATGTAACGGCTAGTTAGGAAATTGGTCGAAAAATGGTTTTAGGGAGTTTAACGGCTTAAGTAAGCCATGTAACTGATCCAAATCAGTTGGGGGAATTTTTTAGGGAGTTTATAAGATGGGTTTTGATGATTGTATGAAGAAGAGAGATGCCATTGTACAAACTATTATCAAAATGTATAGTAAAACCCAGAATTTTAGTAATTTCTTTGCTTTTCATTGCATGAATTTGGTTTCTTAGAAGTTCCATTGGATTACTAATGCTTTAAGGATACAAATAACATCATTTACAATTAGATTTAATTTTTTGAGGATCTAATAGTCTCAAATTTACATCCTTTATACTGAATGTACTTTTGAAGCACTAGTTTTCCTTATAGTTCTAATTTTGTGAAGGAATGTGACCATTCCTTGGATGTTTCCAATCTGTTTATCATGGAATGGTCTTGAATTAACATGTACATTGTGATTTTAACATGATTTTTTGTAGATAAGTAAGTTTGAGAAGGTGATGACAAAAGTTTGAAGGTTGTGAGGCGTAGGAATTGCTTGGATTGGAGCAACAACCAACAAACTACCTTAAGGAGGGGTATGTATGATGTTTTGGGTTGTCTTAGAATGACAATGAAATGGTGAATTCATCATTAGTTAGTTTCATAAGTATTGGGAAGTGGGAGATTTAGAAAGCCCTACATCTTAGTGGTGAAGTGTTTCTCAGTCACAGTGTTGGCCAAGGGGCTCGGTCATTGAAGGGAGCTCAGTTGTCGAAGGGCTCGGCATATACTGTTTCTTGGCACGTACTATTTCTCAAATTATATGGTAACAAAGCTCAATCTTTATATGAGTGTTTTAAAGGTGTGAGTGTTGGGTAGGGTTGCAGACCATTTCACTGATCAATCTTTGTTATAATTGTCCTAAATGTTGGAAATGAGATAAGTAACTAAGAGGGGAGGGGTGAATCAGTTACTCGAAAACAAATCCTTTGTCCCTTAGATGTCTTAAATAGTTTAACACTGTTACTCGTCAATTAAGATATATTTTTTTAACTCATGTGTCAAAGCAATCTTTATAATATCCAATGCAATTATACTTTAGTGATTAAGTGCAGAAACATAAAGCATGAAACAAATAACATATAGACAGGTGACACCAAGATTTAACATGGAAACCCAATATGAGAAAATCCACCAATGTAAATAGTTACTTTTTTTCACTCTTCTGAAGTGAGCCCTGTTAGGAGCCAACCCTATTAAAGGTTACAATAACACACTATTAGGTGTGACCCTGTTAAAGGATTTAATCACCCTGTGACGAGTGGCCTTGTTAGAGGTCTTCAACACTTCACCATAGGAATGCTACCTTGTGATAGGATTTACAAAAAGATTGTCAAGTCTACTCTGTTAAGAGATTTGAGATCACTACTATAATTGTTAGAATGTAACAATGAATTGACATGTATGTGTAAGCAACTATCTTTGCTGATTTAGATCTTTGTTCTGATTATGATTGGATCCTTACTAATCAGATATTATATTGTAGCTCTGAGTGATCTATACTCAATCAGAATCGTATCTGATTTCACCTTCACTCTTCATGTCACTAAATTCCACACTTCTTCTTTTTGTATTCACTCTTGCACACATTCAATCTAAACTTGACCATTCATATATATATGATAAGCCCTGTCAAGTCAGATTGAATATACTTCTAGATAATAAATCATAATTCAGTTGGCCTCATATAATCAATTAATTATAGAATGTAAATTAATATTAGTCGGTTGGCACTAAATGCCTGACCATGACTGAAATGCCTGAGTGACTCGGTCGACACTAAACTTCTTCAATACCCGACTGAACTCGGTCAACACTAAAACAACTCATTATATTCACCAATTGTGCTCAGTCTGAATGTAGACATTTGTGTATCATCACTACATAAGTGTATATACATGTGTAACCTCAATAACAATACACAATTGAATAATTTTCTTCAACAATCTCCCTCTTTGGCATTGATGGCAACACAACATGTCATAATACAAAGAATTGTAGAGCAACAAAAAACTTTCTTTAATGTCCTTAGCTTCATTTTGATTCTTATCCAAAAAACTCCCTCTGACATCAAAATCTCCCTCTTACTGTTACGAACTCTCTCTTAAGTGATTATGTACTATAGCAAATTCTCCCTCTTTGACAACAGATGCCAAAGACTCCATCTTCTCAAATACCAATAGTTAGTACTATTTCACTTTGTAATTGTAATGTACTTGAATGTACTAATTCATCTGCAATGTGCTCTGATGTACCTGCATCAACTGATAAATCTTCACTGTCGCTCAGGTTGATGCATCACTAAACTATATTTTAGTGAGCTTCAGTTAGGGGAAGCACCCCTAGCTTTCCTCTAAGATACAAGAATGAATCCTTAGATAAAGGTTTGGGGAATATGTCTGCAACTTGTTCTTTGGTATTCACATATTCCAACCTTACTTCTTTATTCTGTACCAATTCCCTCAAAAAATGATACTTTATTGCTATATGTTTGGTTTTGGTGTGCATCACAGGATTCTTTGAAATGTTAATGGCACTGGTGTTATCACAGTAGATAATAACTGGTTCTTTTACTTCTTCCTTCATTCCTGACAACACCTTCTTGATCCATATGATGTTTGAACAGTTCACTGTTGCAAAAACATATTTTTCCTCTGCTGTAGACTAAGAGATACAATTTTGTTTCTTTTTAGTCCAAGATACTAACCTCTTTTTACGAAAGAAAGCTCCACCACTGGTTCTTTTCCTGTCATCAATACTTCCAGCCCAATCAACATCAGTGAATGCCTTTAAATAAAAGTTTCCACCTTTTGTATACCATAAACTATAGTCTTCAATACCCTTCAGATATCTCAGAATTCTTTTGATTGTCATTAGGTGATTATCTATGGGATTAGCTAAAAATATTGCAACAATACCAACTGCCAATGCAATATCAGGTTTGGTGTGTACAACATATTGCAATTTTCCAATCATGGATCTATAGTTGGTCTGATCTACCTCTTTTGAATCATCATCCTTAGACAATTTTTGTCCAGTACACATGGGTGTTCCAATAGGTTTGGAATCTTCCATACCAAATTTCTTAAGTATCTCCTTGATATATTTTTATTGAGTAATGTATATACCATCCTTCATTTGATGTACTTGTAATCCAACAAAGAATTTGATCTCACCAAACATAGACATCTCAAATTCTTTACTCATAGCTACAGAGAATGCTTTGCATAGGTCATCATAACCAATGAATAATATGTCATCAACAAATATATATGCTAACAGTATTTTGTTCTGCGGTCCATCTTTGATGTACAAGCTACTGTTATCATTGGTTCTCTAAAATCTAATACTTACTAAATAGCTATGCAGTCTTTCATACTAGGCTCTGGGCGCTTGCTTCAGTCTATACAATGCTTTGTGCAACTTGCAAACCATATTCCTTCTGCTAGGATCAACAAATCCTTCAGGTTGTTCAATGTAGAATTCTTCTTCTAGGATTCCATTTAGAAATGTAGATTTCACATCCATTTGATATACTTTGTATCCTTTATGTGAAACATATGCCGGAAGAGTTGACTCCTTCAAGTCTTGCAACAAGAGCAAAAGTTTCTCCATAATCAATACCCTCTTTTTGAGCATATCCTTTACAAACTAGTCTGGCCTTATTTCTAGAAAATTTACCATTTTCATTCATCTTATTTCTAAAAACCCACTTGGTTCCAATCACATTCTTGTCCTTTGGCCTAGGCACAAGAGTCCAAGTTTTGTTCTTCTCAATCTGCTCAATTGCTTCATTCATTGCCTCTATCCAGCTTCCATCATTCAATGCATCTTTAACAATTCTAGGTTCAAATTCACTTAGTAAAAAGGTACCTTTGAGTTTGTTCCTTGTCATTACACCTTATGTCTAATCTCCAATTATTTTCTCAGGTGCATGATGCCTTCTAACATATTTTGAAAGTACTGGATCCTTCAGTCTAGATTACGGATTTGATCCACTAGGTCTGTCATTCTCAAACATTCTTTCATGTCCTTTTGTCTGATGCTCGGGTTCCACTGTCTGTGACTCAGGTTCCTCTGTTTGAGACTCGGTTCCCTCTTTCTGTGACTCAGTTCCCTCTGTCTGTGACTCGGTCTCTTCTACCAGTAGCTCGGGTTGCATAGTTTGCAACTTGGGTTGCACAGTTTGTGCTAGTATATTTAGTGGTTGATAGTTCTGTTGTCCAATCACCATTGCTCAAGTCATAGGTATAGTATCAGGTTCATGATACACAAAGTTCCTGTAGTCTTCGGGCTCTTTACTGCTCTTCTCTTCACATTTTTTTACAAACTCATCAACCTTGACATGTACACTTTCTTTGACTTTATGAGTAGTAAGATTCAGACATTTGTATGCTTTGATTTTACATGAGTAACCTAGAAATATTCCTTCATCACTTTTTGCATCTAGTTTTCCATTTCTTGCTTCCTTCAAGATGTAACATCTACTTCCAAATACTTTGAAATAATGAACATTAGGTTTATGCCATACCATAATTCAAAAGGTCTTTGGTTACTACCTTTCTTCAGTTGAACTTGGTTCAAGGTGAACACTGTAGTGCTGATGGCCCCCTTCTAGTATTTGGCAGCAACATTATTTTCAATCATTAGGGTTCTAGCACAATCCATAATGGATCTATTTCTTCTTTTTTCTTTTCTATTTTGTTGTGGTGTACCAGGGGCAGATACCTATCTTTTGATTCCTCTCTCATTACAGAATTCCTTGAACTCATTAGAAATGAATTCTCCTCCTTTGTCAGATCTTAGGAATTTTAGTTTCTTTCATGTTTCCTTTTCAACTCTTGCAAGATACCATTTGAATTTCTAAAAAGCTTTTGATTTATCCCTGAGAAACATGACAGCCATCATTCTGGAATGATCATCAACAAATAGAATAAAATACTTCTCTCTAGTATAGCTTGTTGTTCCAATTGGTCCACAAAGATCAGTATGTACCAATTCCAAGACTTCATCAGTATTGTAATTCTTGCTTTTGAAACTTGTCTTTCTCATCTTTCCAATTTGACATTGTTTGTGTATTGCTAACTCAGGTTTCTTCAAAATAGGAATACCTCTGACTCTCTTGTTCTTGATTATGTTTACCAGATTATCAAAATTTACATGACACGACCTTTTATGCCATAACCAGCTTTCTTCTACTTGTGCAATAAAGCATGAACCTTTAGTGAGATCAAGATAGAATAGCTTACCTTTTGTTTTCCTACCAGTTTCGACTAGGTTCCCTTTACCATCCAGGAGCTTGGCCTTACCATTCATGAATTCTACCTTGAAGCCAATGTTGTTCAGTTGTGCTACACTGAGTAGATTTATCCTCAATCCTTCAACCCAATAAGCATTATCACATTTGATTACTTCTATCAAAATAATGTAACCTTTTCCTTTTACAGGGCAAGGTTTATCAGTCCCAAAACTGACACTCCCACCATCATAGTGTTCAAGATGTTCAAATTTTGTCTTATCACCAGTCATGTGATTAGAACAACCAATATCAATTATCCATGTGTCATTTTTACTGATGTGTGAGAAAAGAGTTGTCTTTTCATCTTCTTCATCTGACTCATCCTTAATAGAAATATAAACCATTTCATCTTCTTCTTCATCTCTGTCAGAATCTTTAGCAATATAACAAGACTTCTTACCTTTATCCTTGTAGCTTTTGTAGTTCTTGAAATCTTTCTTGTTTTTGAATTTGTTGAACTTTTTCTCATCTTTGTCTTCTTTGTTTGGACACTTTGCAACAATGTGACCAACCTCATTGCATGGAAAACAAATCAATGGTATTTTTCCTTTATATTTTCCTTTTGTGGCTCTTCTTGCAAGTAATGCTTCAATGATGTCAAGGTCTTCATCACCAGATTCATCATCACTGTCACTTTTAGTCTGCTTCCTTTTTGAGTATATATCTTTCTTACCAAGGTTTAATTTAGCTTTGAATGCAGACTCAAGATTGCTAGGGCTAGGAGAGTAATTGTCAAAGTTGTCCATCTCAAAAGTTGCAAGCATTCCAACTAATGTATCCAGAGTTATAACCTTATTGCACCTCATCTCTTGAATAGCTGAAAGTCTAATAACATAGATAGGAAGTAAAGTTCTTAGTACCTTGCTAACCACTGTTGTATCTTCAATTATCCCACCTGCAGCTCTAATGGCACTCACAGTCTTCTTGATTCTTTCACTGTATCTTGTAATGTCTTCTCCTTCTTTCATTTTCATCTGGTCAAATTGTCCTCTTAGACTTTCTTCTTTGGCTTTGTTTACATTTGCATCTCCTCCATGAATGTCATGTAATTTCTTCCACATATCATAGGCTGTAGGGAAGTCCTTGACTTCATCAAATTCTGATTAGCTGAGTGAAGAAGCTATATCAATCATCATTATATTATGAAGCTTTCATTCCATCATTTGTTCCATAGTCATAGTCCCTGTTGGTTCCACATATTTGTTTTCAAAAAATTGCAAACCACCATCTCTGATAGTATATAGATGTAGCTTCATCAACTCTTTCCATGCTAGGAAGTTGTCTTTGTTTAGCTTTGGGATCTCCCTTCTGTAAGACATCTTTGATCTTTAGCTTAGGTCTTGAAACCTTCTCTAAAAGCACTTGAAGCTCTGATACCAATTGTTGGAAATGAGATAAGTAAATGAGAGGGGAGGGGTGAATCAGTTACTCCAAAACAAATCCTTTATCCCTTAGATGTCTTAAATACTTTAACACTGTTACTCGGTCAATTAAGATATTTTTCTGTAACTCGGGTGTCAAAGAAATCTTTATAATATCTAATGCAATTACACTTTAGTGATTAAGTGCAGAAACACAAAGCATGAAAAAAAAACATATACATAGGTGACACCAAGATTTAACATGGAAACCCAATATGGGAAAAACCACCAATGTAACTAGTTACTATTTTTCACTCTTTTGAAGTGAGCCCTGTTAGGAGCCAACCTTGTTAAAGGTTACAATAACACACTGTTAGGTGTGACCCTGTTAAAGGATTTAATCACCCTATGAGGAGTGGCCTTGTTAGAGGTCTTCAAGACTTCAACATTAAAATGCTACCTTGTGAGAGGATTTACAAAAAGACTGTTAAGTCTACTTTGTTAAGATATTTGAGATCACTGCTACAATTGTTAGAAAGTAACAATGAATTGACCTGTATGTGTAAGCAATTATATTTTCTAATTTAGATCTTTGTTATGATTATGACTGGATCCTTTTTTATCAGATATTCTATTGCAGCTCCAAGTGATATGTACTCAATCAGAATCCTATCTGATTTTGCCTTCGCTCTTCATGTCACAAAATTCCACACTTCTTCTTTTTGTATTCACTCTTGCACACATTCAATCCAAACTTGACCATTAATATATATGATAAGCCCTATTAAGTCAGCTTGAATATACTTCTAGATAATAAATCATAATTCAGTCAGCCTCATATAATCAATTAATTAAAGAATGTAAATTTCTGCTAGTTGGTTGGCGCTGAATGCCTGACCATGACTGAAATGCCTGAGTGACTCGGTCAACACAAATTCTTCAATACCTGACTGAACTCGGTCAACACTAAAATAACTCATTCTATTTACCAATTATGCTCGGTCTAAATGTAGACATTTGTGTATCATCACTACATAAGTGTATATACATGTGTAACATCAATGACAATACACAATTGAATAATTGTCTTCAACACTAAGAACATCTTAGCCATTCATTGGGATAGTTGCTTGGGTCATCCTTTGATATTTAGGTGTTTGAATTATAAGGGTACACTTCCACTAGCAAACTTGTTTCATCATCACACCCAACCCTCTGCATCAGGTAGATGGAGGGATGGAAGAAGCATGGGGATAAGGATATGGAGATATATTTTCATTCAAGGGAGATGGATGACTTCGCTTGGGACATGGGTTAATTACTTGAGGGGATCAGATGACTTTGCTTGGATTTGAGGATTGATACTTCTTTGATATTTCATCAATCCAATCACTAAAGAAATTTGTAAGGACTGAGGATGATGGAGACTTAGGAGGATTAAGAGATAGGGGTATGTCTTCATGTAAGGGAGATGAATGACTTCGCTTGGGAAATGGGTTAATTACTGGAGGGGATTGGATGAATTCGCTTGGATTTAGGGATTACTACTTATTTTCTATTTCATCAATCTAGTTAAAGAGGTTCCTAGGGGTGAGGATGATGTGTACTTTGGAGGATTAGGATTATATTTAGGTATAGGATTGGGAGTAGGAGGAATATAAGGAGTCGATGGAAGATAGGAATTAGATGGGGGATACATGTTATGAACTTTAACAAAGGGGGAAGGGGATGTGTCCTTAAAGGAAAGCTTTTTCTTTTCTTTTTCATTTTTATATTGCGGACAATGTTTTGAAGTTCTTGGATCTCTTGGGAAAGGGAATCATATGTAGAAGGAGGATAGTGAGATGAATTTCCCTTGTCAAATGTGGAAGAAGGATAAGCAAAAGGAGAAGAAATAGGATTTGATTAAGGAATAAGATATGGATGATTAGGGGGTATGTGATAGGTTGGTTGGATTGAAGGGGGGGTTAAAATATTGCATTTGAAGGTCATTGACCATTTTGTGAATCCAATCTGGGTTCATGATGTTTGAAAGGGGGTTTTGATTTGGATTTTAAGAATATTAGGATGAAGATTAGGTTTTATAATGGATGAGCTTGGAAGATAAATGAGGGATGTTTGGAAAGAAGGGGTAATATTTGACTAGGAGCACTATTTTTAGATTTTTTGATACGAGGATAGGGCCTCAAAGGTTGTTTGATTGGATGATGATTGTGAGGGAAAGGCCTCAATATTTGATTAATTTAATTTGGATGATTGGATTGATTGGATAGATAATTTATTAATTGATTGGATTAAGAGACAAAGTATCAAGATTGGATTGATAAGGATTAATGATGAAGGTTTAAGAAAAACCTTAGCGAAATAGGATCCAATTAAGTGCAAACAATGAGGATTAATGTTGATAATATTTTCCTACTCAAAGATAGACTAATGATCTTGAGAAAGATAGGATTGGATTGAACACTCAAGACATATTTTTGTTCTCAAGTGACAAGATTAATGTGTTTGCTAATGATAAGGTTCCTTCTAACACTTCGATAAACTTGTCTACCTTAGATTTGAGATGGAAATATGATGAAGGTATGAAAGATAAGGATTAATATTGATTAACGAAGTCTAATATAGATGATGGTGCTCCAAGATACCAAGATTGATAAAATGAAAAGAGAGGATGAAAGATTAGAAGGATGAAGGAAAATGGTGTTTGAACAAGCAACTAGTCGATCAATTTGAGAACCTACAGGGGACTGAAGATGGAGAATCTCTGTAAAATCTCAAAGTTGACTAGTTTTAGGCAGAGATGCCCATGTGGAGGCAAAAAATCCAATGTGAAAAGATTCCCATCTACATGTAGAGCCACCCATGTAGGAATTTGGATAGAAAGTTGAAGTTTTGAATCTAAAATCTTCAGAAATTGACTTGACTTGGTTTGCTTAATGATGTTGAAGGATGTTACAGTCAAATTATTTGTTGGAAAGAACAATTTCAAGAACAAATAAAAGTCAAGTATGATGTTACCAAATGAATGTCTTAAAACAATTCAACAAGGGACAAAGCAACCTTGCAGATACAAATACTTGTGAAGTTTGAAATGTTAGGGAAGTTGTAATGCAATGTGTATGTTCCCGTAGCTCTTTTCAAGCCTAATATTTCTACTGGTCTCAGCACAATTAAAGACACTTCAAACACAAGCTACCTAAGGAATGGCTTAGTGGTTAAATTTTTTTCCCATAGCTTGGTATCCCCTTGAATCACACAGTATTGTCACCCCTAAAGGGCGACTTTGTTTTTTCTTTTTCGAGAGCTAAACATTATATGGTTCAAAGGAGACTACACAATGAGACCTCCAATGTCATATTAGCTATCTAAAAATTATCAATGGGATACTTATTGTGAGTGTCTTCAAGAGATATTATTCCCCCTCCTTGAACAAATATTATTACCACTTTCATAGGTGAACCGGGTAGGCCTCTAACCTAAAGAATCTAGTGAAACTTTCATTCACAACTATCTCCCATAGTCCTACAAGTAGGATTGAGGCCTATAGCCCAATGAGTACTTAGATAATGTAGTTCCACATGCAGGATTTAGGCCTTACAACCCTACAATTATCAAGAATGAGAATGAATCTCAAGATAGCTACGTCCCTTGAGAGACTAGTCTCAAGAGATTTTGATTATAGTGGGTTGGAAGAGGCCAGGTTTGCCTTGTTCCCCACTTGGGAAATCCCTCTCACCGGATATGCTAAACCTCTCAAGAGGTATCCACTCTAAAAGGGAGTTCTAAATCCTAATGAAAGCAAAAAATGACTCACAAGTAGGTTTGGTATTTTGATCACCCTAAAATGGTGAGAGCATATCCCTACTACTTGTGATCCTACAAACACACAAGACACTTGATTAACTCCTTGGGCTTCTTCTAACTAGGGGGAATTTGGTGGTTCTGGTATTTTTATCACCCTAAGAAGGGTGAGAGAATATCCCTACCACCATTTTTCACAAACACACAAGCCCCCTAATTAAACTATGTGAGATAAACCAAAAACACAAAGTTTATTTGTATCTCCAAGGCAACCTACAAAACAAATTGATTAGTAGTTTCAATGCTCAAGCCTTCTACAAATGTCCTACAAAAAAAATGGATTAGTAGTTTGAAAACACTTTGATCTTGGTCAAACGTTCTGCAAAACTAGTGTTAGAAGGCAAAAATAGAAAAAAACTCTACAAGAAAACCCAATTAGCAATGCTTAAAATGCAAAAACAATGAAATGAAACTAAATTATGTGAAGTCACCTATCTGCAGGAAGAGACACCTATTTGTCAGAGATGCATGTCTATAGGTAGAGACCCATGTTTGGAACATAATTCAAAAAGACACTAAACTTTGCAAAAAACTAAAACCTAAAAGAGCTAAAATCTTCTAAAACATTGTCTATTATGAAAAACTAGAATGCAAGTATCTCTAAAGATTCCTAAAATTGCAAATGAAACCCTAAAATATGATGTAATATGCAATAAGAAAACTTTCTATCAGAGCTGCCTGTGTACAAGCAGAGACGCCTTGCTGGCAGAGGCGCATGTCTATAAGCAGAGATACCTATATGAGATAGAATAAAATGATGACTAAAATTTATAAGATATCGAAATCTAATGGACTTTTAAATACATAAAAGTGCTCCTATTGACAAAATGCACTAATGACTAACCCTAAAATAACTAAAAGTGTAAATTAAATGATTAAAAGTGATAAAATAAAGGGGAAAACTCCCTTTCAGTCAGAGACGCCTATGTACAGGCAGAGCTGCCTATCTGTCAGAGACGCCGTGGAGCCGCCTGTTTGTTAGTCCATCCAAAAAACTTGCAAAAAATGCAAAAAACAAAACAAAACCAGGATGTGGATTCCACCAGACATGCCCAAATCAAGGATAACTTTAAGAAACCCCCCCTCTTGAAAAGTATAAAATCATGGCGAATCACATGTTTTTTGGAGGGAAAATTTTTAATATTGATGGCGAATTGTGTTTCAAAGTATGGATATTTGGTGGCAAATTTTTAAAAAGCGTATACAATTTTTATAAAAATATGGCGACTATAAATGTTTTGAATAGGGAAATTATTAATTTAATTGGTGATTCAGACTGTCATTTAATGATAAATTATGGCAAAAATATTTTATCATGGCATAATTAATTTAATTGTCATGGCGAATGTTTTTAAAAAATACATATAAACTTGGTGATTTAATACAGTAGTTGTGTAGTTGGTATGGCAATTTAATAATTGGAAATAATTATTAAATTTTCATTCTCCTGAGTTTTCATTCTCAAAGAATGACACGTGTGATGATTCTGGAGAGAGTTTTAAGTAAAGGAGTTATCTCACCACATTCCATCTGAAATGCACCTTCCACCATTCATCTCTCTTAAGAAAGACACAAGCACTCAATAAGAAATGTGCGTGTGTATTTGGGAACCTATTAAGAAAGACACAAACACTCAATAAGTCATTTCATTAGCTCAAAAGGTTAGATAAAACATACAAAACCCACTAATATTGACCTATTGTCTGCTAACTAGGAGGAGTGTGATTAGTAACATATTAGCCCTCAGAATATGCTACAATCAGTGACGAATACAACCTAGCATGAAGGATTTTTAGTTAAAAACAAGATAAAAAGATGATAAACAAGCATTCTAGCTCTAAGCATGTGAATAATAACAATGGAAAAGCATGAAATAATAAGTGAAATATGATTCTAATATTAATCTAGCAGCATAACAATGCATTTACAATATAAGGTGAAGGCTTCTTTACTCTCAAAAATGGCTTATATTTATAGAAGAATGGGAGAGAGAGAGGGGGGACAAGGTGAATTAATGAGTTGAGAGACTCATTAATGGAGGTGTAAGAACCATTAATGCCCAAGGCATTAATAAGGCATGGGAGAGACATAGGCT
>MU223476.1:3639656-3650577 GCA_018584345.1 Thuja plicata
GTGTAAGAGAGTGGCTTGAGAAAGTGGACCTTAAGGAAGTCAAGCTTGAGAAAGTGGACTTTCTCAAGTGGGTTGAGTTGCTAAGCATTCCTTAATGGAATGTGACAACATTAGGAGGTGGGTTAGAATAAAATTAGGTTTAGGATTAGATTAGCAAGGGTGAATGGGTTGAGAAGGGTTAGAACCCAGGGCAGAAGTGGTTGAGATAGGTTAGGTTGGGGTTTAGGGGAATATAAATAAATAAAATAAACTTATTTAATTCATTTAAAAATATAGGAATTAATTATTTAAACAATTTTAATTGCTTTTTAATAATTAGGGGACTATAGCCATTTTAATTAAATTAAATATGCTAGGGGAATGGGTTATTTTGCAAGTGGATAATTGATTTAGGGATTTATTTAATTCCTTTATAATTAAATACTATAGCCATGTTTGATTTTGGTTTGATTTAATTTGTCTGAATTGATTTAAATTATATGGCTATAATAGTTAATATAAATTAGTGATAAAAATCACCTAGGACATTAAATTGATTAGAGGAATTATGCCAAGCAGTAATAGGGTCGTTTGGACATAATCGAGGGTATGATCACACTTAGGGCAAATAGGGTCCATAGTTGGAACAGACCAAATCTAGGTGGTTACATTTGCCCCTCTTTGAATTGATGTGCGAGCAGCGCATTGATTCAAAGAAAGTTTATTGATTTTGACTTCAGGAAGATTGAGAATTCCGTTCTTGGTTGTCGAACGAAATGTTGATGAGATCAGTCTCGCACTTGATCGAACCAAACTGATAGAATTGATTTTGAACTTGGTTGTCATCCAAAGATCAATAAAAGATTTTAAAGATACCAATTCTGAACTTGGTTGTCGTCCAAAAATTGATAATACTGATTATGAACTTAGTTGTCGTTCGAAAATTAGTAAGAAGCTTCTAGGAGCTTAATAAAAATCTTTTAAAAATGAGGAAACATAAGATATCAGCTCATGAGAACCAAAGCTTTCTATCCAACAGTTCCAACTTAGTCAAGGAAACTGTTATGCCCCTAGTTTGTTTGATAACAAAGTTGTTTTTAATGCAGTTTCAAGCAAAAATTTAATTGATGATAGTGTGATCATGCCCCCTCAGGAATGAAATCGAAGGAAAAGAATAAAATCCTTTAGTTGAACGAACGTATCACTTGCAGGAAGTAGTTGGGGCAAGAAAAAATGGAGTAGAAGAAGTGAAGGAGTGAGGGTGTGTTTAAGAGTAAACACACAAGTACCAAGTTAATCACATTGAAAATATGAGTTCGATTTTGTTCCTGATAGATCAAAGATTTTGGGAAGCATGGGTATTAGTAATAAACTTGGATTTCAGATGAATTATAAATAGAAAGGAGTTTGAGCTCAAATCCTTATGTTTTTCTTTCAAAAATGCATCATGCAATCTCTAAATGCAGCTATATATAGACTCTTAGGACCTTGTCACTGATTAGTAAATATTGTAACATTTTTATCATCATTGGGCAGTTTTGGAATGTATACCATCTGATAGTACAACCATCACTAATACCCATTGATATTATGAAAGTATGAATACTATGTTTTATTGAAATGTCGGAAATAGACTTAGGCATCAAGGCATAGAAGCCAAGATAAAAATAGTCACCTTCCTTTTAATATACCAAATTCTGAGTAAGGCAAGATATTGGACCCACAATGATCTTGAAAATTCATATCCTTGGGTACATTATGATTCATATACCTTAGTGAGAATCTAGATCAGAAAATAGACAAGGAAATTGTGTCAAACTCACTGTAGTTTACACATAATAAAGATCGAGATATATGCGGCTATCTACCCATAGTAGTAGCTCTTACCATAAACATCCAAGTTAGGTGAAATTTATAGGATCATTTGGAACAATCACCATAGGCAGAAAAATCAAGAAAACATTATGCCCCCTATCCTTGCGACTCTTTGTCTTTGTGCAGACGTCATTGAGCAAGTAAGAAGACATAATAAATCATCAATTGAGAATCAATCAAATAAAATTTATAATTACTTAGATGCCCCTAGTTGAAAACATCATCAGGACATAAAAGAATCATAATCAAACCATTAGCAAAATGTGTGTTAATTAGTACTTTGTTCATCCATATGTCAAACACAGTAAAAATTCATCAATCAGAAAATTGAGCAATATGGTGTTCCATGTCTATGCATTGATAGGATAATCTGTTCATGTTTGCGATCCAATATAGCCTTGTAGGAATTTTGTTAATGTAAATGTCATGTCCCATGTTATGAAAAGACACCTTTGTTTTGGAAAGTGACATTGTTTTGCATGTGTCAAGAAAGATTGTATTTGGGAGACAAACCATCCTAGAGCAACCTAGCAACCGCAACTGACTATGCCAACAAAGATGCCCCCAATGCAGAATGACTTATTCCTAGGATGTAAAGATAGACAAATCCCAAGCGAGGACAAGATAGTCTTGTAGGAAAATGAAGTCAGCGTATGAGCACAGGAAAAATTATGAAGGCCTAGTATCAGTAGTGCATTGATAGATGGAGCGCAGAACACAAGTGACGCCTGATTTCCAAGTTTTCACCACTTGGAAAGATCTTTTTCTTTCTTTTTTTGCTACCAAGATGCCTGTTTTACTAGGCGCTCACCAAGGCACTTTTCTCTTTGTCAAATTTTTTGCTATTTTTGTTTTTTATTGAATATTTTTATAGTATCAAGGCGCTCGTTTACCAGGTTTTCACCAAGGATACCCATTTTGAAAGACCTTTTCCACTGTTTTTGGATTCCTTCAGGATCAATTTTCTGAATGTTTTTGGTATTTTGTAAGAACTATTTGCTGTACAGGCTCTGCTAGCCGAACATTAAGCATAGAACCACTTCAAATGTAGAGTGTTAATAGGATCTGAAAGAACGTCTCCCTCAGGTGTAGCTAACTGATAAGCTCCAGTCCCGAAAGTAGCAATGATAACATAAGGCCCCAGCCAGTTAGGTTAAAACTTTCCTTTTTGCTCTTTGTTAGGCTAGTTCTTAGGATTCTCCTTGAGGATGAGATCTCCTACTTCAAATTTGCGTGGTTTGACCTTTTTGTTGTAACCTTTGGACATACGTGCTTGATACACTTTGAGGTGATCGAACACTTGTTGCCTGCACTCATCTAGTAGGTCCAGAGAATTTATCCTATCTATGTGGTACTACTCATCAGTAACCAATCCTTGTAAAGATATCCACAAAGATGGGATTTCAACCTCAATAGGTAATACTGCTTCAGAGCCATAGACTAGAGCAAATGGCATGGCTCCAGTTGGTGTTCGGATGCTTGTTCTATAGGCCCATACTGCTGGATTCAGTTGTAGATGCCAATCTCTACCAGACTTTCTCACAGTTCTGTGTAGGATCTTAAGAATGTTTTTGTTTGATGCCTCAGCTTGTCCGTTACCTTGAGGGTAATAAATCGAGGAGCAATGTTGGGTGATATGGAACTGTTCACAGAGGTCATCAATGTCCTGATTTTTAAATTGGCCCCCATTGTCTGTCACAATTGAAGAGGGTATCCCATATCTACAAACAATGTAGTTCAGAATAAACATAGCCACATGTTTGCCAGTGGCTTTGATTAGCGGCACAGCTTCGACCCACTTTGTGAAATACTCAGTGGCTGTAATGATAAACTTGTATCCATTTGAAGAGTTGGGATATATTTTTCCAACCAAGTCAAAGGCCCATTGCTGAAATGGCCAATGTGTTATGAAAGGTATGAGTTCTCTGGCCAGAGCATGGATAAGGTTTCCATGTGTCTGGCATTTAAGACATGCTTTTGAAAATTGAATAGCATCTTTCTCCATGGCAGGCCAATAATAGCCTACTCTGAGCAGTTTCTTGGCTAATGAAAAGTCGTTCAAGTGTGATCCACATACACCTTCGTGGACATCTTTTAATGCTAGATCAGACTCTTCAAGTTCTAAACACCGAAGAAGTGTACCGTCGAGATCGCGTCGATATAGGTTGTTAGTTATAAGGATGTAACACGATGCTGTCCTAATCAGGGATCTTTTCTCATTTCTGGATAGATTGGCGGGAATGGTTTGGTCAGAAAGGTAGGCAATGATACTGGCATACCGAGATTGAACTGGGGTAGTCAAGGTACATATTACCTAGTATTTAGGGTTAGCAAAGGCATGATAGGATATTTCTTCCACCAAGAAGTCATAGCAAAATTGATGCTCCTCTAGTTGTAACATGGATGCCAAGGTAGCCATAGCATCCGCAGCCTTGTTCTCTGATCTTGGTATCTGCTGGAAGGTGACAAAGACAAAGTACTTCTTTAGATCATCAACTAGTTGTTTGTAGGGTATTAATTTTTCATCTTTTGTTTGATACTCCCCATTGACTTGATTGATAATTAGTTGGGAGTCACCATACATGTGTAACTCTATGATCTTCTATTCCATGGCTAGCTTGAGGCCATTGACCAATGCTTCATATTCTGAGATATTGTTGGTGCATGAAAACATCAATTTGAAAGATTTGGGAATCTTGTATCCTTTTGGAGTTATGAAGAGAACCCCTGCGCTAGATCCTTGTTGAGTGAATGAACCGTCAAAGTACATCTTCCAGGGATTTTTAGTGAGATGCATGATTGTTTCATCTGGAAATTCAATTAGTAAAGGTTCATCATCTTGGAGTGGTGAATCAACCAATTGATCTACAAGTACTTGTCCTTTGATAGCTTTCCATTCTACATATTCAATATCAAACTCACTTAGAATTAGGACCCATTTTGCCAAACGTCCTGTTAATGTTGTTCTGCTCAAAAGATACTTTAGAGGATCTATCTTAGCAATGAGCTTCACTGTATGAGAGAGCATGTAGTGTCTCAATTTTTGTGATGTGAAGATGACTGCTAAGCATTCTTTTTCAATAATGCTATAATTGAGCTCATAAGTGACTAGGGTTCTACTAATGTAGTAGATAGCTCGTTCTTTCTTCATTTCATCTTCTTGTGCCAGTAATACTCCTAGGGATGTAGATGTAGCTGAAATGTATAGGAGCAAGGGTTTACCATGAATAGGCACCATAATAATAGGTGGAGCAGCCAAGTACCCCTTCAATTCTCTAAAGTTTGCTTCATAGTGTTCATCCCATTCGAATGCAACCCCTTTATGTAGTAACTTAGTAAAGGGTTGTGCTTTATCTGCAAGTTGGGACATGAATCTCCTGATAGACTAGAGTCTCCCTTGTAGTGTCCTCATTTGACTGATATTACATGGAGGAGTCATCTCTAGAATAGCTTTGACCTTTGTAGGATCTACCTCGATTCCCTTTGTTGATACTATGAATCCTAGGAGCTTGCCTGATTGGACCCCAAAGGCACATTTCTTTGGGTTGAGCCTAAGTTGGAACTATTCCATTCGATCCAATATCTTTCTCAGGTCAACAATGTGAGTACTTCTCTCCTTAGATTTAGCCAATGTGTCATCGACATAGTCCTCCATGTTCTTGTGCATCATGTCATGGAATATTGTTGTCATAGCTCTTTGATATGTTGCACCGACATTATTTAGCCCAAATGGCATGACGTTCCAGCAAAATGTGCCCCATGCACATGTGAATGCAGTTTTCTCTTGATCCTCAGGGGCGATCTTGATTTGATTATAGCCTGAGAATCCATCCATTAATGAATACATCTGAAAGCCTGCTGTAAGGTCTATGATCATGTCAATATTTGGTAGAGGGAAATCATCTTTCAGACATGCTTTGTTGAGGTCTCTGAAGTCCGTATAGATCCTGATAGATTTATTAGATTTAGAAATGGGGACCACATTAGAGATCCATGATGCATAGGCAATGACCCGAATAAATCCAGCTTTCAACAACTTTTCTAATTCTTCTTTCACCAATAATGCAACATGAGGATGCATCTTTCTAAGTTTTTGTTTCACAGGCTTGATCCTGGGAGCTATAGATAAGTGGTGCATAATGGGATTAGGATCTAGCCCTAGCATATCAGTGTAGGACCATGCAAAGTTGATCTTTTTCTCCCTCAGGAACTCTATGAACTATACCTTCTCTTCTTCTGATAAATATTGTGCTAGATGAACTATCTGAGGATTTTCAATAGTGCCCAAGTTTACTAGTTGTGTTGGTTCAATCAATACCGAAGATCTCTCCTAAAAGTGTTCAGGGAGGATATCAAGATTCTCATCCTTTGGCGCCTCTGAGAGGTTTTCACCATTGGATATGTCTTTTTTCTTTACTATTTTGGGATCTGATACTACCACAGAGTGGTTTTCACCATCAGTATGCTTTTTCTTTTTATTTTTTAGTTTGTGACTAAGAAACTTGATATCCTCCCATGATATGTTCTAGCTCCTTGCATTGGTGGAAGAAGGGTAAGGTTCACAAGCATTAAGATAAAAAGCTAGGGAGTGGTCATTGGGAAAGTCGAGGATAGGAGTAGGTTCTGTTTCAGTCCAATCAATTAGGTCTGGAAGTACCAATTTTAGGGAGTCAGATTCTGGGAAGGAAAACATCGTGTTAGCATCAAGACCATTAACCGACATGACATGATCTGTTAAGTTAATTTCTTTGATATTTAGATCAATAAGAGAGAGATCATTGTTAAAAGGGTCACTGTCAGTCATATATGGATCAAACTCTAGTGACTCGTCAGTAGAAATCTCATCATCATCCCTTTGTAAAAGGAGGCTTCTTGCTTGTAGCCTATGAAATTCGTGTAGAATTATGTATTCAGTAGTGTCTCCATCAAGGACTGGGGGAAGGAACTCTTCTTCTGCTTCAGGAGGATCAATATCTTTGAAAGGAGTGTCCGGTAATTTACTAGGAGGTGAGGAAGCTACAAACATGTGAATTGTATCTATTCCAATATCCTTGGAGGTAATAGATAGCCGATCCCAGTCATAGTCATGATAGTCTGTGACATCATCATCAGATCTATTCAAATATTCAACAATGTTTATTTGATGGACTCGGTTAGCTGCTTGTAGATCAAAGTGAGGTAAATCAAGGATATGTGAAATCATGACCAATTACCCCCAGTTAGGATGCGGATGCTATGGTGGGGGTTCCTCTTGAGTGATTTTTGCTATGGTGTCTCCTACCTCTTGAATGGGAGGTTGTTCTAGCAAAGGAGTGTGAAGATCCTGTGGTACCTCAAAACTAGGTACGTAGCGTTCTCCTTGATATTCAGGATTCTCTATACCAATATGTAGTAATCTCTCATAAGGCCATGGTTCCAATATTATTTCATCTATTTTATCACTCCCTGTTTCAGAAGGTGGACTTTATTTTGAAGTAGGTTTGTTGGATTGAGTATTAAATCCCAGTCCTGTTTTATCTCTGTTGAGGCGGAACTCCATGGGAATAGGTTCAATGATCCCTCGTCCTGTGTCATTTAGAGGTCCCTTTCCTTTGTAACCCATTTTTTTGAGGAAATCACATCCCTTTCCATACTATTCTGGGGATATCTTTACATGTTTGACCTCAAAGTCCATTGGTTCTCCCTTGTAAAGCCAGTCCAAGACTGCCTGTTCTTCTGTGTTATCTGAAGAAGATGTGGATGCCTTTATCATGCCAGTTGCCTTATGTACATTTGGCTCTTTGAATGCTAGAGGTGTGAATGTTGACGAAGGATTTCCATAGGATCTCGGTGACACAGGTAGGTCTGTCAGTGAAGGAGTTAGATCTAGCTTGTACTCACCCATACCTGTTTCTTGAAGTTTCAATGTTTTGCTAAAACTCTTCATAACCATGTCCTTGGTAGTCTCAGGAGCAACTGCATCCATAGCCTCTTTTTTGTGTGGGATCATGCTACCTTCTTTGATATTGTTGCAAGTGTAGTTGGCATCTGCAAGAATCGTCACTTCTATCCCATTATGTGGGAACTTGATGCATTGGTGATAAGTGGATGGTACATCTTGCATTTCGTGAATCCATGGTCTGCCTAGTAGAATATTGTAGGCCAATGGTAAATCCAGAACTTGACATATAATGTTCCTTTCAATCGGTCCAACTCTGATAGGTAAAGCAATAAGACCTTTGGAGGATCTTTCTTCCTCATCATAAGCTTTGATGGCTATCTTGTTTCTGGTGTCAATTGTTTATTTTGAGAGACCTAGTCTCCTGACAAGATCCAGTGTACAGATATTCAATCCTGCACCTCCATCTATCAATACGCATCTACCACGGGATTTATGAATAAGGACTTCAATATGGAGGGGTTGATTGTGTGGATGGGTCAATGACTTATCATCCTCTTCAGAAAAGGAGAGGTAGTGTGGCGCTGGGAGGTGATTGACCATCACTTGAAACTTGTCTATGTCAATATCCTTTGGAACATTAGTAGCGTGTAGAGCTTGTTCAAGGATTTCTCTATGCACAGTGGATATCTTGAGCAATTCGAAGATGGAAATTTTGGCAGCGGTTCTTTGCAATTGGTCTACCAAGTCATATTTTACTCCGAGGATAGTGACCACGTATTTTGCTATTGGTTTAGGAATAGTTACAATAGGAACCTTGGGTGTTGATGTTGGTTTTGGAGGTCCTTTGATTGTAACTTGTGCTTGGCTCCGTGTTATAGCATTTGAGGAGGATGAGGCACCTTTAATTGTGATCACATTGATGGATTTAGTTTTAATGGCGAGCATATTGATCACATTGTCACTCTTGGAATAGGTGTAGTTTACCTCATTACCTTTCCATTTAGATGTCTCTCCTTGATTATAATTAGGAAAGGGTTTGTTAAATGCTGTATGGTCCTCATTGGTAGTATGTCCATCGACTTTGATCTTACCTCCTTTGATGAGGTCTTGGATGAAATGTTTAAGTTTGAGACAATTATTAGTCTTGTGTCCCTTGTTTTTGTGGAAGACACAATAGGATTTATCATCCCACCATCTGGGTTTGACAATTGGTTCCCACGGTTTTGAATCGGGAATCGTAAGAACTTTGTTATCCACTAATGTTTTCAAAACTGTCTCAAGAGGTTCCCCCAAAGGAGTGAATGTTCTTTGGGGTTTTGAAGTCCAAATTTGTTCCTTGTTGTTATCATTGTTTGTTTTAGGAATGGGAGGTGTTACTTTAGCTTCTTTGCTTGCTTGCATGCCATTGGTTAGATTAAATGCCTCAGGTTTAGAAGTAATGTTAGAGGCGTCCACCACTCCGTCGTTAACAACATTCTAGTTTTGTTTCCACCATTTAGGTTTGGAGTTGGAGTTGTTGCTTTTATTTTCATTCTTAAGAGTGATCTCACCCTTTTTGACCATGACTTCCTTAATGCGGAGGGCATTTTTAATCATCCTATCGAAGCTAGGAGAGTCTTGCATTTGTAGAGCATAGCTCAATTTAGGCACGAGATTATCGACAAAGATTTCCATCTTTTCTATTTTGAGAATGACCCTTGAATATCATGCAAAAATCTTCCTCCATCTTTGTAGGAAGTGTGTAAATGATTCTCCAATTTTCTGTTTGGTATTGCATAGGTCCATCATAGTTACATCATGTTGGATGTTGTAGGAGTAATGTTGAATGAACCGTTGCATCAATTCCTCGAATGTTTTGACCTTAGGGTTCAATTTTGAAAACCACTCCATGGTGTTACCTCCGAGACTTCCTGGAAACATTCACATGAGGTATGTGGGTTCATGCATGTACTCAATGCTTAGAACACAAAATTCCCTTACATGGTCATGGGGGTCAATTTCTCCCGTGTACTTGTCATGCTTTGGCCTTGCCACATTAGGAGGAAATGGGACCATAGTGATACTCTTGTCAAAAGGAAATGGACAAATGGTGTCCAAAGAGCATTTTGTTTTAGGTTTGTCTTTCTCTTGTTTGAGATTTGTGAGCTCTGTTTGTATTAGATTGAGCTGTTTGGTGAGAATAGATACCGGGTTTGGTACCTCCTTTTCTTTGAGATTTTCCACATTATAATCCTTGGGTAGCTTGACACCTGAGAATGCTAGATGGAGGAAGTATTTTTCTTTATCATCACCAATGATCCATTCTAATAGCTTGTGGATCCGTTTACTTTGTTTGAGTTTTTTGTATTCATCTTCAAGAATCTCCTCTTCACTGTCAGATCTAAATGGATTATGTTCAAACTTGGGTCTTTCCTCCTCTTCCGTGCCTTCAGATTGTGCTTGTTTGCCATCATTATAACCCTCAAAATCCTTACTCCAATCATTAGCGTGGCTATCCATTGGAGGTGAATCTAGATCAAAAAGGGAACTGTGAAAAGTTTCTCCTTGGAAGTGTGGTGTTTTAGAAGACACTTTTGATCCTTTAGTTGTGTACTGGTTGTGTCTTGTGTTAACCATAAATTTTGTTTCTCAACTTCGTTAACATTTCCCAATAGTGCAAGTATGGTTTTTAGATTGTTCAAGTGGGTGTGTCTAGGTAGAAGTAACTGTTTGTTGTTGGTGGATGGGTGGTCCCACAATAGTGTGTCCCACTTTTTTGAACATCTTGATTTTTCCTGAAATTGCACATTTTTAAGAAAGTATGTTGATTTAAGCCTTGAGAGGTCCCATTTGAAAGAGTAAATTCAAAATGGCTAGATAAAAGCCTCTTGGATCAAAATTCGTTTGGTATAATCCCTCTACTCCTCATTCACACCTATAATCAAGTCTCCTTTGAACCCATCAAAATAATGACAAAAAATCACTTTGACATTAACTTTTTGTTGGATAAAATAAATTCATTTGAAAAACCCAAATATAGGATGATAGTACTCTGAGAAATCTTTCCAATTATTATGAGTTATATATATATATATATATATATATTGAGTTTATTAAGACTTTTCTTTTTAAGTTTTACTAAACATAGGTTGTCTGACCATTTAGCGACTTCTCTGTTCGACGCTTCTGGAAAAATAGTAAATTAGG
>MU223476.1:3705591-3758867 GCA_018584345.1 Thuja plicata
AAGGAAAATTAATTCCACTAGTTCATTAATGTAGTTGGTTTTGATGTGAAATGGAATCAATGTAAATTGAAGTTGTAATGGACATAAAATTTGCTCGATTAAGTAATAAAATGAAATATTTAATAATGGTAATTGAATTCATTAAGGGAACCTTAAGGAATGTTTTTGTAAATGGTAATGATGTTAAGTTAGAATGTTAGGAAAAAAAATTTGTTAATTGTAATTTTAGGTCATAGACCTGATTCCTTATGGGTTCCCTGGCGGGGACATTACAATACACATCCATCTTTCTATAGTAAATAAAGCTCTCTCAAGATAATGTTCACTTATAAAAGTAAGGTTTTGGCACTACTAACTGTTCTTTGTCTCATTTCGTCTCCCATCTAGCTTTCTTTCATCATCCCTTGCAATCATTTTTGAAAAATTATCCTCATATCAAATTTTTTGGCCCAAATTTTTGAGGGGGCATCCAATCTCCATCCCATGGTTTTCTAAGACATGATTTTCTTAATTTTTTGATAAATTGGCCTCGTGTTCATTTTTTTGCCTAATGTTTTGTCGAGACACCTTTGTCTGTGTAACCTGTTATGTCTGGGGTATAATTTTCTCATTTTTCTTTGAAACAACACTCAGAATCCTATTGTCTCAAAGAGGGGGGAAATGTAGACATTAATAAATGGTCAAAGCTCGTGGCTTCCCTTTTTAACATCTTTTCTATATTGCATGTTTGGTCTTCATCATTTGTTGATATAGTGTCATTTATCCATTAATTACGCATTTAATTAAATTGTTAATCATGTCCTCTGATCTCATTATGTTGTGTCCATTTTGTCCTCAATCACTAGTTCAATTAAATGATTTCATACATTATTTTAACCCTTTCCGTTGTTTGTCATTTAGTTTGATTAAATAATTTTTATAATTATTTAATCTATAGCATTAGTTTGTCTTAGGAGAATAATATTTTAATTATTTTCTCCCCTCTTGTCCTAACATGTCCTCCTTAGGATAAATAAATATGCCATTTATTTATCCCTTTAATATTTTTGTCACAATTAAATAAATATTATTTAACTGGCTAATTATTAATATGTGAGGGAATCAATAGATGAAAATTTATTAATTTCACTCCACTTTCCTCTCCATTTTTATTCCACTTGCCAATTTCTTTTATTTTGTCTTCTCTTCTACCTTGTCTTTTTGGTTTCCACTTGACTTTTGCTTTCCTTTGCTAATTCAGAGGAAATTATAAAAGACAAATGTTTAATTCTCCTCTCCCATTTTCTAATTCCACTTACATTATTTTCTTCTACCTTGTCCTTTTGGCTCCCACTTGACTTTTCTTTTCCATTGCCCTTGTCTATTCATATGATATTGGAAATCTATAAATTGGGTTCTCTATTCTTATTTTGACCAACCATAATTTTCTAGTATCTTTGTCATTATGCTATTAAATTGTCCTTAACTTTTATCATATTAGTGTATCCATCTTTTTGAGAGAAACATTCAATTAGAGGAGAAACAAGAACAATGGAGTGGAATGAAGGGTTTGCATATAATTTATTTTTGTTTTGTGTTGGTTTTATATATTTCGAATTCATAGATTCATTGATGATATTAGGAATTCTGATTTTCATTATAGAATAGTGTTTTCGTGGTTGGATTTATCATGTTTATTTACAGTGCTAATTTTCCTTGTCAATACTATTTATGAATGTTTAATTGGGAGGGGATCTCCCATTTAGAGCTCATCAGTCATAGCTTTGTGTCAAAAGCATTGACCCCTCTTAAAAATTATTATTAAAATTTTACATAATAATATACTTTATAATTTATACTCGCAATGTCACTCATGGCATTTTATAGCGAAGCTAGGGTTTATAAGGGAAACAGTTGGAATATAATCCATGATGTGGGTGTGCAAAAATAATGGCTTCATGCAATATTTTCCCAAAGATGAATGTGGGTAAGGTTTGTGTAGAGGCTTCCAAAGACTCTCATATGGCTTGGGATAGTGGGGTGAATGATGAGAGATGGTTCTTCAACTACATATCTATGTGTTTTATTCTTGGTATGGTTGAGATATTTGCAAAGCGTGACCAACATTAGATTGCATGGGAAGGGAATTATTGTTGCCTTGCTTAATGGTCTAAGCTCCTTGGGTCTCAATTAGTCTATCTTGTCCAACCTGTAAAGAATTATTTGAAATTTGTGGTTGGGACAAATTATTTGCAAGAGGTGAAGCATGATTTTATTGATAGGTTTAAGGGATATTGGCCAAATCTAGCAAAATTACATTAATAAATTTTAGAGACTTGGTGTCCCATTCTGGTGGGTAATTTCTAAATTTACACATATGCTGGAGGGTTTTTAATTGTGTTTTTTTAAAAGATCCAAAATGTTCACATTTGTTCTATGTTATTACCAATGAGACAATTACCAACATTTGTTAATTTTAAAGCCCCAATACCCCTTATTTGATCTAGTTGTTAAACCCTTCATTGCAGTTCCAATATTGGTAAGATTGTTGAATCTTCCATTGCAGTTTTGGTTTGAGTCCTATTTTGAAACTATTGGTAACTTGTTGGGTAATTTTTGGGGGTTTGATGAGGGTTCTTCAAATTATTTATACACCACTTATGCACACATATTGGTAGAGATTTACATTGATGATGAATCATAGAGTACAATTCAAAATATTGATATAAAAAGGAACACACACTCAAAACCAGAAGCTCAAATCATAGAGATTTACATTGTCAGATATCTCTTTGTTGGGATCTCTCTCGACACAATAGACGGAGGTTGGAATTAGATTTTAGATTATGAGGGAATACCATTCCAATGTTGTAAATGCTTCAATCTCGGTCATGTTATGGCCCATTGCATTAAAAGGAGAAATGGTAACATGATAACTTGGTGGAAAAATGTACCCCCTATAATTATCAACAGAAAGGAACAATTAGATTTAGAAGGAAAGATTAGAATTGTGGCCCCTAACAAATTGAATGGGGAGGATATTATCAAGTGTTCACATAAAAAACTAAGGAATTTGATGGATCCTCCTCCCATATAGTGTAATAATTTCAAGGTTGCATCGACTGTAAGCAAGGGGAAGGTTGGGCAAGAAGATATTTTATTAGTTTTGTATTTGAGTGGTGAAGGAGAATCCACAAAGAAATTAGATGAGGTTCAAAAGGTTAGAGCTAAAGAAGGTAATTGAACAACAATGCAAAGGCAAAGGAAGAAAATTTTCTCACGTGCTAGAAATGGAGAAAATCCTAAAATTGTGTTAATGAAGGTAGCATTTTATGCCCATTAATGGGTTTTGATTATTCTTTTGGATTCTCAAATCAAAAAATCATTTATATATTAATAGAGGGTGTAGTCACTTAGCTATCATTTACTAATCATGTATGTGTTAGTGGGTGTATAATATATGTCTATATACATACATATACATATACATATGCACATACATATATATACATATACATATACATATACATATACATATACATATACATATACATATACATATACATATACATATACATACATACACACACACACACACACACACACACACACATATTTATGTGTGTATGTGTATATATACATATATACATACATGTATATGCATGCATGCATGTATGTATGTATGTATGTATGTATATGTATGTGTGTATGTACATATGTAAGTGTATACATACACATATACATATATATTTATGTGTGTGTATGTGTATATATACATATATACATACATGTATATGCATGCATGCATGCATGCATGCATGCATGCATGCATGTATGTATGTATGTATGTATGTATGTATATGTGTGTGTGTGTATGTATGTATGTACATATGTAAGTATGTATGTAAGTTCACACACATAGACACACACACATAGACACACATATAAAGAGATGTGTGTGTGCGTGCACATGCGTATATATGTGTATATATGTATACATGTGTGTGTGTATGTATACACACATGCATGTATGCATATATATACAAGTGTGTGAATATGTGTATATGTGCGTGTGTATGGTTATTAAATGGTAGTTAAGTGACTGTACCCTTTGTTAAAATATAAATAAATTTTTCATCTGAGAATCCAAAAGGATAGTCATAACCCTTTAATAGGCAAAAATGGCTACCATCATTGATACAATTTTCTTCATTTCTAGTATCAGAGAAAATATGCATGTTGAACTTAATTTTCTTTATTTTCCTTTGTATTTGTATCATCTGAAATTATAAGAACCTTAGTTGTGAACAATTTCATAAATGTTTAGCACCCTCTTTAGTATGTTTCACTATAGTTTGTATTATAGGACCTCACATATGCACTTAATCAACACCTAAATTTTAATTTTAATCTTCCCTCTCTTCAATCTTTTGCAAAATTGAGGTAAAATCTTGTTTCTAAGAAAGGTCCTCCCTTTTTCATCCAATCCAATATTTTATTTCATCTCCTAGGCCCTATTGTACAATTAGTGGCATTTTTATTTTCTCCCAACCCCAGAATTAGTTGTCGGCTTGAGACCTAAATCCTATGGCTACCTAGGACCTCCTGACCAAATTTGGCCCTTTTACTGATGCAGGAGCATCCTGGGGTAGTTGGCAATCCTGTGTCACCAAAAACATGTTTTGGTTTGATTTTGATTTGTTGCTTGGGAGATTGGTAATTTGGTCAGTAACTTCCTTGGAGTTCCTTGTTGGAGTGCTTGGTTACCTATTGGCTTGATTACTGGTGGTTCGGTCTCAATGACTGGTTGCTCAATCTTGGTTACCAATTAGGTCTTTTGTGTTGTTTCTTGGTGGTGTCTGTTTGGTGGAGCTCGACTCAGTCATACCTCTCACTGAGTGGTCTATTTTTTGTGTTCTTGATCATCGACAGGGTTTATTCTATCTGTTAAGCTGGCCGACTGGTGCATTTAATTTATGGTTGTGTGTGGGAGATGTGAGGACCTATATCTTGTTTGGGTCATTCTCCTATGCAAATATAATGACCACTGGAGGCTGATTGATGGATAACATGTTGGTTGGGTGTTCTTGATGCCGACTTGGGTTTATTTATATTGTAATGCCGACTTGTGGCAAGTTTGTATAAAAGAGAGTCTAGGTTGATATTTAGAGGGTGGTAGAAGTAGAGGATAACAGAGATAAGATGATCAACTCAAAGATTGAAAGTAGATGTAGGTAGTTGTAAGTGGGTAGATAGAAATTGTAAATTTCTTGGAGGCTTGCAAGCACAAGTTTAGATCTGGTTTCTTCCAGTTAGCTATAGACTAGACTGGGAATGTTGGATCCTATGAGATCTTTTTGATGCTTTTATTGTTTTGGCCCTAACTGGGAAGGCCTTATAACTTGACATGTTGATTTTAATGTTCGATTGTTGGTAACAATCTAATTATTATTTTGCATAATTGAATCTGAATCTTAGTATATGTGAATATAAATTATTATATCTCTAGTGTTGTTATAATTTTGTTGTTGTCTTGTTGTTGGCTGCAAGTTTGGACAATCCTTTATTGGATCCTCTGAGCTTGAATGCATGAAGTAGTATCAGAGATGGTTCATTTCTTATGAAGCTTAGGGTTTTTGAAGATCTGGAGAGATGCCTCTGAGAAGATTGGACCCTAGGGTGATTGCAAATCTTTCTGAGGAAGCGAGGATAATAAAAAGATTTAGATCGGAGATGGCGGCAATAAAAAATGAAATCATAGAAGGTATAAAAAATGTTGGATTACATAGAGGTCCAAGGATAGATGATGGTTATGAAGAAGCTTCTAAATATTTTGAAGTTGTTGGTTCTAGTGGAGATGACAGAGTCGATCAGATGGAGAGATCTGGAGGAGACATAACTGATCGGTTGCAGAGATCTAGAGCTCGGTTGGGTACAAGTTACCTAATGGAGGTGTCCAATTTTTTAGGTACATTGCAACCCAAGGATCTGGTTGATTGGATTGGTGAGTTATAAGACTACTTTGAGCTGGAGGAAATTGAATATCTATTTAGAGTGAGATTGGCATAGACTAAGTTGAAAGGGCATGCTGCTGTATGGTGGAAAGAGTTTCAGAGGGACATAGAAGAAGAAGATGAGACAAAGATCAATCAGTGGAGATTGATGGTGACAAAGCTGAAAGGCTGAGTTTATTCCTATTGATTATGAACTTGAGTTATTTAAGAAATTGTAGAATCTGAAATAGAAGGAGATGACTATGGAAGATTATATTGAGGAGTTATACAAATTGACTATTTTGGTCTGGGCATAGAGAAATTTCTAAGGAAAAGGTGCCGAGGTATATCAATGGTCTGAGATTCAATATCTAGGATGAGATTGGTATGTTGAAGATTGACTTGGTAGAGGATGCTTATCAATATGCATTGAAGGTGGAAGATAGGTTGAAAAGAAGACATCATGGTAATTGTCGAGGGAAAGAGAAGCAAGAACAGTCGGTAAAAGATAAACCAAAAGTTGAAGATGAACTGAAACCTATTAAACTAAGGAGAAGGACAGGTAGAGGTGTATTTAGAGGTAATTATTATAACTATGGTGAAGAAGCACATCAATCATTTGAATGTCCTCATGTAGATAAGAAGGTCAGTAGTCACCAGAATGTTGTGGTGAATGAGGTTGCTGGGAATTAACCTAAGGTGAAGGGTGTGACTCTCTTTCTTAGGCAAGCATTATTTCCCTCAAAGAAAGCTAATTCTTGTCAGACAAATAACTTGTTCAGGACTGTATGCAAGTCGGGTGGTAAATATTGTAAGGTGATTGTGGATGGAGGAAGTACTGACAACCTAGTTGTTGAGGAGATTGTTCAGAAACTTGGTTTGAAAAGTTTGAGTCATCCTTGTCCTTATAGGATAAGTTGGTTACAAGATGGTCATGCAGTAGATGTGAAGGAGCAGTGCATGGTGAGTTTTTACATTGGTTCTTATAGAGATTAAGTACTATGTGACATTATGGAGATGAGTTCTTGTCATGTTTTACTTGTGAGACCTTGGCAGTATGATAGAGAGGCTATTCATGATGTTATAAAATAATTTAATTACTATCCTGAAAGATGGACAAAAGTTGAATTTGATTCCTTTGAAAGATGAGGACAAAGGAAGGATGAACTTGAGCATTGGTAGCAGATCTGAGATGGTTGTAGGGGTTGGTGCAGACATTCAGACTAAGAAATATGAAGGTACATCAGAGAGTACTAGTGGAAAAAGGAAGCAAAAGAAGAACTGAGGGAAGAGTGTGTTGGTTGAGGACTTGGATGACATGTATATCAAGAACCAGTTTGGGATCTATCTGATGAATCCCAACAGATGTTTGTCCAACTGCTAAGAACATCCTTTGTACCTGGGGTGTCTAATGCAGGAGCATCCTGGGGTAGTTGGAAATCCCATGTCACCAAAAACATGTTTTGGTTTGATTTTGATTTGTTTCTTGGGAGCCCAATAATCTGGTCAGTAACTGGCTTTGAGCTCCTTATTGGAGTGCTCGGTTAACAGTTGGCTCGATTATTGGTGGCTCAGTCTTGGTGACTGGTTGCTAGTCTCAGTTACTGAGTAGGTATTTTGTGTTGTTTCTTAGTGGTGTCTATTCAGTGGAGCTCAAATTGGTTGTGCCTCTCAATGAGTGGTCTATTTTTGGTGTTCTTGATCACTGAGGGGGTTTATGCTATCTGTTGGGTTGGTTGAATGGTGCATTTAATTTTTGGTTGCATATTGGAGATGTGAGGACCTATATCTTGTTTGGGTCATTCTTCTATGCAAATTTAATGATTGTTGGAGGCCGACTGATGGATAACACGTTGGTTGGGTGTTCTTGATGATGACTTGGGTTTATTTATATTGTAATGCCAACTTGTGGCAAGTTTTTATAAAAGAGAGTCTAGGTTGATGTTTAGAGGGGGGTAGATGTAGAGGATAGCAATGATAATATGATTGAAAGTAGATGCAAACAGTTGTAAGTGGGTAGATAGAAATTGTAGATTGCTTGGAGGATTGTAAGCACAAGTTTAGATCTGGTTTCTTCCACTTAGCTATAGAGTAGACTAGGAATGTTGGATCCTATGAGATCTTGTTGATGCTTTTGTTGTTTTGGCCCTAACCGGGAAGGCCTTATAGCCTGGGATGTTGATTGTAATATTTGGTTATTGGTAACAAGCTGATTATTGTTTTGCATAATTGAATCTGAATCTGAGTATATGTGGATATAAATTGTTATATCTCTAGTGTTGCTATGTTTTTGTTGTTGTCTTATTGTTGGCTGCAAGTTTAGACAGTCCTTTATTGGATCCTCTGAGCTTGACTGCATCATTTTCCTAGGGTGCACAACATCTCAAATATTGTGTACCCAGGTGCATAACATTTCAAACATTCTACAGCTTTTGTTTTGGGACCAAATTTGAATTGGGACCCCGGGTTGGTATTTTAGAGGTATTTCCAGATCTACAATTAGCCTTGGCATCCAGATCTTCTCGATTTTCTATAAAAGAAAGCATGATGCTTCATTTATAAGATATGAAATTAATTGCAAGGTGAAGGTGTTAGAAGATGTTGGAATTGGCTACTACAGATTTTGTTGGCATTCATGTTTTGTCACTGATGTCAACATATGTTTCTGTGGAGGAAGAACAAACTGGTTATTACTGTTGTATGATGACTGACATAAGTGTATGGATGAATAAGAATGAGTGAATATGGGGATATGTAGAAGGATGCATGATGATCTTATTTCTAAGGTCACTTGGATTAATGTTGCATATTGGATTAGTTACAAATGTTTTGGTAAAGACTGGTTTCTTGACTATGTCAGTGATTATTGACAGAGCGAGTCTCTATGTTTTGGGTATATCTTACAGGCGATGATGATTCAGGTTATGAGAGATTAAGGGATGATAGAAGTGATGTTCAAGAATGTTTTTGATGGGTCACAATTTGTATGAGTGATGATGACATCATTTGTGGCGTGTATTCTGGAGGAGACCTATTTGGGGCCAAATTCATAGATATAGTGTGTATTATGGATTGCAAGCATGGATTATGGATCTTGGACTATATTTGATGTATACTTGTTTTAGATACTTTGTGTATCTTATCAAGAGGTTAAATATTTATTTGTATATTACAAAATCTTAATTGGTCGACCTAATCAATTAATGTAATAGGGTATATATGAGAGATCTTTTATTTTGAAAATATGTGTGTATGGATGTATGTATGTGTATGAAGATAAGGTGATTGAAAAAGAAGTGAGGAAGTTTCAAATCTTGATTGACTACTGGATGTAGAGAAGAGGATATGTTCATTTTACTTCATTGGAATAGACCTAGCAAAGAGTAGCTATTAGACAGTTCACTAGATTGTATATTTTCTATATACACTTGTTTGGATTGTAAATCCTTGAGGGTGACTTTAACCTTCTTTGGGAAGTGAGCCCACTATTACCCTTGACTCCTAATAGGGTCTATAATTTAATAGGGACTATGTACTATAATGTTGTAATAAGCTCCTAACAGGGCTAAATCTTTTAACAAGGATACTATACTCTTAGTACATCATTTGTGGGTGCTAATTTGCACCAGGGTTATACCTTTAACAAGGCTTCCTCAACAAAAAAGGATTGTGTTATTGTGTTGGAATTTACTGTGTTATCATTTGATGTAAAGTTTTGGTTTATAAAGTTTAATGTTTAATAATTTGTCCCACAACTGATTCACCCCCCCTCTCAGTTGTGTTGGTGGACTATTATTCCTAACAATTGGTATCAGAGTTACTGGTCCTTAGAGAGAAATCTTAACAACTTGAGGTGATCCTGAAGATTACTTACTATAGGAAGGATAGTTTGAAGCTTGATCCTGAAAACTTTGATAGTTTGAAGAACAAGATGAGAACACATTTTCTATGCTTGGGAATCAACTACTGGATGATTACTAAAAGAAAGGAACATATGAAAGCTGAGGATGAATTAGATAAAGCTACTGAAGATGAAAATAAGTTATTTTCATATAACATGGTCACAAGGGAAGCATTGATCAACACACTTTCTGAAGGTGAATTCACGGAGGTAAAAGATTTAGATTATGCAAAATGAAATTTGGACAAGATTGGAAGCACTGTATAAAGGAGATAAGTTTGCAAAATAGGAAAAGTTATAGAATTGGAAGGAAAAGATGGAAACACTGAAAATGAAAGATGATGAAAACATTAGAGCATATTCATAGAGAATTACTAAAGCTGTTATTGGCATCAAGAACTCTGGAGGTACTTACAGTGAGGAAGAAGTGATTGCAAAAATTCTCATATCCCTCACACCTGTATACAAAACTAAAGTACAAGCTATAAAAGAGACTTTACCTTTGAAACCTAACTTAAATAGAGATATGTTGATTGGGAAACTGACTACCTTTGAGGGTGCATAATTGGGAGATTCTCTACCTAAAGTTGAGTCAACATTCAAGGCAACTGTTCATAGAAACAAAAAGACCTTATCAGGAATTGCAAGCACCAACAATAGTGACTTGAGAGAAGAACTTGGAGAATATATTGACGAATGGGAAAAGATACAAGAAGAAGAAAGGAATCTAGATGAAGCTATGGCCCTGATCACTAGAAGAGAAAAGAGAGGTAAAGGTAAATTTGAAGGAAAGTCACCTTTGAAATGTTTTTCATGAAACAAGATAGGTCATTTTGCATCTCAATGTCCTACAAGGGTTCCAAAGCATAAACCTAAGTATCCAAAAGACAAGGAATGTTATTATGCTAGTGAAGGTGTTTTTAATGATGAAGCTTTTGATTATGATGAGATTGGATTTATTTCTATTAAGGATGATGAACCTTTACATGATGAAAAAGCCTTAGTATCCCATGTTGAAAAGAAATCTGAATGGGTTATTGATAATGGTTGTTCACATCATATGACTGGAGATAAAAACAAGTTTGTTAGTCTGAAAAGATATGATGGTGGTTTTGTAAGATTTGGTGACAATACTCCTAAGCTTATTATTGGAGTTGGATCTATTTTGCTGGATGGAAAAACTAATACTGATAATGTACTGCTTGTTGATGGACTTAAGCATAATTTTCTGAGTGTTGGATAGCTAGTGGACAAGGGTTATTGATTGAAATTCATTGATCGGAAATGTTCTATCATAAGTAAGGTAGGAGAATTGATCACATCTGGTACTAAATCTAGAGGTAATGTATTTGAATTGAATACATCTGAGGCTTCTTATTTTATTGCGAAGGTTGATGATAGCTGGTTATTGCATAGAAGATTTTGTCATGTTAACTTTGATAATATTGACAATTCAAGTATGACTAATGCAGTAAGAGATCTACCTAATATTGTGAAACCATCTAACACTATGTGTAGAGAGTGTGTTATGGGGAAGCAGACTAGAAGCAGTTTTAAAAGCAAATCTTACTCTGCAAAAGGAAAGTTGGATCTAGTACATACAAATCTATGTGGTCCTACAAGAACAAGATCTTAGCATGGTGAGAGGTATTTTATAATTTTTGTTGATGACTTTTGTAGGATGACATGGGTTACATACTTAAGAGAGAAATCTGAGGCATTTGATAAATTCAAGATATTCAAAGCAAAAGTTGAGAATGAATCAGGCTTGAAGTTAAAATGTTTGAGATCAAATAGAGATGGTGAGTTTACTTTAGACTTGTTTAATACCTAATGAGAAGAGCATGTAATATATAGACTAACATATGCTCCTAGAAAACTACAATAGAATGGGATAGCAGAGTGAAGAAACAAAACAATATTAGATGCTGCTAGGACTATGATGCTGGAAGGAAATGTATCACATGTTTATTGGAGAGAAGCTGTTGGTACTACTGTGTACACCTTGAACAAAATTTAGATCATAGAAGGTAAAAGTAATAATCCTTATGAATTATGGTTTAATCATACTCCTACTGTAAAATATTTTAGAATATTTAGAATTAAATGCTATACCAAAAGAGACGATGAGATGAGGAAGTTTGATGCTAAAAGTGATGAAGGTATCTTCATTGGTTATTCTACTAAGAGCAAAGCCTATAAATGTTTCAATCTAAGATTGAGGAAGTTGATTGAAAGTGCTAAAGTGAGGACAGATGAAAGGTTTCATATTCAACAGAGAATGTATGACTATGGTCAGATTGCAGATATTAAGGAGGTCATTGCAAATCCTGAAGAGCCTTTAGAAATTGATAATGAGATCGAAGATGAATCAAATGAGCTTACTGAAATTCCTAAGACTCTGAGGTATGTTAAGAAGAACCATCCTGAAGATCAAATCATTGGTGATGAAAATAAAGGAATGATGACTAGATCAAAATTAAGAGATGAAATTTGTTTGATTTCTCAAGTTGAACCGAAAACTAGTGACGAAGCATGTAGAGATGAATCTTGGACTAAAATCATGCAGGAATAATTAGAATAGACAAAGAAAAACAACACTTGGGAATTGGTTCCAAGGCCTAAAAACAAGAATATGATAGGAACTAAATGGGTTTTCAGAAACAAAATAGACGAGGAAGGAACAATGGTAATAAATAAGGCTAGATTGGTTTGTAAAGACTACTCACAACAAGAAGGCATAGAATTTGAAGAGACATTTGCTCATATTGCTAGGTTGGAAGCTATGAGGGTATTTCTTGCTTATGTTGCACATAAAGACTTTAAGGTATATCAGATGGATGTGAAATTTGCATTTTTGAATGGAGATTTGGAGGAAGAGGTATACATAGAGCAACGTGATAGATTTCCTATGATATAATATGAAGACATGGTCTATAAACTAAAGAAATAATTGTATGGGCTGAAACAAGCACCAAGAGCATGGTATGCAAGACTAGACATGTATCTTATTCATCTTGGTTTCAGAAAAGGCAATGCATACAATAATTTATACTTAAGAATTGGTGAAGATGGAATTATAATCATAGAAATTTTTGTTGATGATATCATTTTTGGAGGTAATGATGAAATGAGTAAAAGGTTCTCTAAAGAGATGGAAAATGAATTTGAAATGTCAATGATTGGTGAAATGATTTTTTTTTCTTGGTTCGCAAATTAATCAGAATAAGAATGGTATTTTTGTATCTCAGACCAAGTATCTTAAGGAGATGTTGAATAAATATGGAATGGAAGACTATAAACATGTTGGGACACCTATGGTGACTAGTTCTAAACTTACTCATAATGTTTTTGACAAAGTAAAAATCAATGATTGGAGGTCTACAATATCTAACTCACACTAGACCAAATATTTCCAATGTAGTTGGAATTGTGCAAGATATCAATCATATCCTAAAGAGACACACCTTGCTGCTGTGAAAAGAATTTTTAGATATCTAAAAGGAACAAAAGAGTATGTATTATGGTATGAAAAATCTGATGAATTTATTTTACATTCTTATACTAATCCTGATTGGGTAGGTAGTGTGGATGATAAAAAGAATACAAGTGGAGGAGAATTTTTCCTTTGGAAAAGGTTGTTTTCTTGGTTAAGTAAGAAGCAGGATTGTATATCTCAGTCTACTACTGAATATGAGTATGTTGTTGCTGCTATAAATTGTACACAAGTTGTTTGGATGAAACAAATGTTGAAGGAAATTGGAATAATTTTTGAAGAGACAGTGGTTATCCATTGTGATAACACTAGCATAGTGAATATGTCAAAGAATCCTGTAATGCATTCAAAGACTAAACATATTTCTATTAAGTATCATTTCCTGAGAGACAAGGTAGCAGAGAAGAAAATAAGATTGGAGTATGTTAGCACAAAGGAACAAATACCCGATATATTTACTAAACCTTTGCCAAAAGATGCTCTTGAGTATCTCATAAGTATTCTTGGGGTGATAACCCCTCCCTCTGGTAATTAATTGATGTAGGTATGCATTAGTCTAGTGGCTTTTAGAGCTATATCATTTTTCAGGACTTGATGTATGAATCTACTCCTCGTGTGGATTGATCATAGGAACACTGCACAACATATTTGGGTGATTTTTCACTTGGCTGTTACTGACATGAAGATTCAAAAAAGCTACACATTGTAGAAGTTTGATGAAAATTTATGGAACCCTTTGCCATTGTTGTCAAAGGGGAAAATATTCTATGTGAAAATCCCTACTATTTTAGGGATAATTGTGTTGAGGATATTGAGAAGATTGTATTGAGAGAGAGCACTTTTTGGGTTCATGGATTTTCCCATATGTTGTCATTAATTCCAAAGGGGAGATTGTTAGATGATGTTGAAATTGGATAATACTGATGCTTTTGGCATTCATTTTTTTTCACTGATGTCAACATATGTTTCTATGGAGGAAGAACAAACTAGTTATTACTGTTGTATGATTACTGACAGAAGTGTACATATACTGTACGGATGAATCAGAATGAGTGAAGATGGTGATATGTAGAATGATGTATAATGATCTTATTTATAAGGTCACTTGGCTTAATATTGCATATTCGAGGAGTTACAGATGTTTTGGTAAAGACTAGTTTATGGACTATGACAATGATGATTGACAGAGCGAGTCTCTGTGTTTTGAGTATATCTTACAGGAGATGATGATTCAGGTTATGCAAGCTTAAGGGATGATAGGAGACATGTTCAAGAATGTTTGTGATGGGTCACAAGTCATATGACTGATGATGATGTCAGATATGGTGTGTATTCTGGAGGAGACCTATTTGGGGCCAAATTCATAGATCTAGCGTGTATTGTGGATTGTGGATCTTGGACTATATATGATGTATTGTAATTGATGTATACTTGGTTTAGATACCATGTGTATCTTAGAAAGGGGTTAAATATTTATTTGTATATTAGGAAAGCTTAATTTGCCGACCTAATCAATTAATGTAATAGGGTATATATGAGAGATCTTTTCTTTTGAAAAGATGTGTGTATGGATGCATGTATGTGTATGAAGAGAAGGTGATTGAAAAATAAGTGAGGAAGATGCGAAGATTGATTGACTACTGGATGTAGAGAAGAGGATATGTTCATTGTACTTCATTAGAATTGACCAAGCAAAGAGTTGCTATCAGATAGTTCACTAGATTGTATATTTTCTATATACACTTGTTTAGATTGTAAATTCTTGAGGGTGGCTTTAACCTTCTTTGTACAGTGTGCTTGGGTAGTGAGCCCACTGTTACTCTTAACTCCTAATAAGGTCTATCCTGTAACAGGGAATGTGTATTGTAATGTTGTAATAAGATCCTAACAAGGCTAAATATTTTAACAGGGATACTATACTCTCAGTACATCATTTGTGGGTGCTAATTCCCATTGAGGTTTTACCTTTAACAAGTTTTCCTCGACAAAAAAGGATTGTGTTATTGTGTTGGCATTACTGTGTTATCATTTTATGTGAATTTTTGGTTTATAAAGTTTAATGTTTAATAATTTGTCTCGCAATTGATTCACCCCCCTTTCAGTTGTGTTGGTGGACTGTTATTCCTAACAGAAGGCCCCAATTTGAATCTATCTCATGGAGTGAAGGTTAGTTGAATCAGATTTATAGTAGATCTTCTTCAAGTGAATCTCTCAATTAATGATCATTCTATCAATTTAAGCATTCAAGCACTCTTTCTAGCATCAAATCTACCTACAAATATGAAGTTTCAAAGTGATTGTGAAGGTGATTGGGAGAGTATCGACTACTGAATAGCTTATAATATTGCTTTCTAGGATTGGGATAGTTTCTTGTTATTTTTTATATCTACATCTGTGTGCTTCAAATTTGTTTTTCTACATTTCATGTCCATGTTTATTTTATGATTTCAATCACATACATATTGATCACATTACATTTAGGGTTTACTCTAATACACTAGGGTAGATTCTTTATACACTTTTCTCATAGAAACATACACTTTTATCTCTGATTTTTATCTATTCATGGAGGTGCAAATAACCAAAATGGGGGGTTGACCAAGGAAAAACCCTAAATATCCACCCACACACACAAACCCTTAGATTTGTAGGTTTAGAAGGCTATATAATTAGTTGTCAGTGTACATGTGGCATCTCAGGTTTGTGATAGGCAGTCTACAATTTTCTCAAGAGAAAAACCATGGGTGTAGAATACCCCAAAAAATTCTGCACCCTAAAAAATTCAATAATAATTTCAAGGATTGCAAATTACAGTGTCGGGATCTAAGATATGCAATTATAGGTTTCTGCAACACTGCGAGAGTCTAAAAATCAGATCTAAAGCTCTATCATCCACATTCCAGTTCTAGGTGCACATGTTTTATTTCTATTCTCCCATATAGCATTTACATTGGTAGATTTTGATAGATCAAGTCATTTAATAGTTCTATTGCATTCATATTCTTTTCCAATTTCAAGAAACAAAGGAATAGAAACCCCCTCTGACCCAAATATGATATTAGCGTCACTTCATCCATTCTTGTGGTGTTGATTCAATTTGAATTAAGGAGGCTTCATATTCTAATGCCCCTTAGAGATTGGGGGATCTTGTATATTATTAAGTGATCCATATTTTCCACTGCACAATATTATTAAGCAATTACCTTATGTGGCTCTAACCTCTTGAACCTCATCCAATTTATTTGTGGATTCTCTGTCACCACTCAAGGACAACACTGTGGAATTTAGTGGAGCCTCCTCCCATTGGGTGTGATAGCCCTAGGGCTACTTTGACACTAATAAAGGGGAAGGTTGAGCAAGAAGAGAGTTCAAGAGTATTGTCTTTGAGTGGTGAGGGAGAAAACAAAAATAAATTAGATGAGGTTCACGAGGTTGGAGCCACAAAAGGTAATTCGATAGTATTTCAAAGGAAAAGGAAGAAAATTGAGTTCAAAAAGCATATTTTCTCCCATTCTAGAAATGAAGCAAAATCCTAGAATTGCATTAATGGAGGTAGCATTTTATACTCATGAATGGGTTATGCCATTTATTTTGGATTCTTAGATGAAAATTTTATGAGCATTTTATTAAAGGGTGCAACCCCTTAGCTACCATTTATTGATTTTGTGATATATATATATATATATATGTGTGTGTGTGTGTGTGTGTGTGTGTGTGTGTGTACATATACACATATACATACATATATATATATTCGTGTTGATATACATATATACATATATGTATATGTATACACATGTCTATGTGTACACACACACACACACACACACACACACACACACACACACACAAATCTCTATCATCCACATTACATTTCTAGGTGCACTCATTTCATTTCTATTCTCTCCTCTAGCATTTAAATTCGTAGATTTTGAAATATCTAGTCATTTAGTAGTTCTCTTCCATTCATCTTGTTTCCCAATTTTAAGCAACAAAGGAATAGAAACCCCTTTTGACACAAATCTGGTATTAGCATCACTTCATCCATTCTTGTGGTGTTTATATGATTTGACTTAAGGAGGATTTGTATCTAATATGCCTTAGATATTGGGGGAAACTTGTATCTTATTAGGTGATCCCCATTTTCCACTGCACATTTTGGTGAACCCGTCTCTTTCATGAACTATATCTTTTGATTTGGTTAGTTAGATCTTGTATGTGTCTTTTAATTAACCATAAAAACAATAAAAAACATTGCATTTTATTTATATTTAGTATTGCTTTAGGTATCTTTGAATTTTTCATTTCAAAAAGAAAAAAGAAAAAAATCATTGCCATTTTGCTTGCTTGATTAGTCATAGTTTGCTTTTTCTCTTTGTACAATGTCTGATTTCTTTTTAGAATATTTTAGAGGCTTTTATGAGTCATTTAGCAGTGAATATTTTGATATTTTAGATGAAGCTCTTGATGATTTCATCTCTACTCAATCTTCCTCTACGATTCATAAATCATCCTTTTGTCAAAGATTGCTTAACTTATTTCCCGTAAATACCTACATTAACAATGTTGAAAAACTAAAGGTAGTTGTTCGCCTTTCTCAAGAAAATCTTCCACCGACAGTCAAACCTGTGATTACTATTAAAGGTTTCAATGAATCTAGTAGCTTTCAAACTTGTAATAAGTGAACCATAGCTATTCAAGGGAAACCAAAAAGTCCTTTGGAGTTTGTTAAGAATTACCAAGCAGTTTCTCATACATACCGTACTAGGAATAATCCTCAACCTACTAATCTGGTTGTTTCAAATCCCCTACCTGCTTCTCAACCCATTATTCCCTCAAAACCTCTCTTATCCTCTAATCTTGGAAGAGACTATGACATAGTAGAACAATTGTGTGCTACTCCCGCCATGATCTCCCTTTGTGAACTTCTCCAAACCTCTCCTACTTATCAAGATGCATTTAAAAATCATTAAAAAACTTGACCATACTATATTTGGTGCAACCTAATATTAATTATTTTTTGGAGTGTATGCATGCTACTAATATTAAAGTGGAAATTGTCTTTACTCAATATTAGTTTCCTTAAAAACAAATTCAAGATCAACATGAATCCTTAATGGTTATTGTCCTTATTAATGGAAATCTTATTCCCAGGACATTAATTGATGATGGGTCATGGCTCAATATTTGCAACATAGATCTTATAAACAAAATAAACACATATCTCTCCATAATAAAGCCTGATTCTATTCCTATTTGTGGATTTTACAATGTGGCTAAACAAACTATGGGTATCATAACTCTACATATTATGGTAGGACTTCTTGTTTTATCAACTCATATCTATGTTATGCCTTGTGCTCTTAATTACAATCTCCTCTTAGGTAGACCATGGTTACATGTCATGAAAATTGTGCCTTCAACACTTCATCGCAAAGTGAAGTTTATTCATAATAACACTATGTAGACTTTGATTACCAGTGATAAAGTGAAAAACTAATTGCGTACTGAATCAAAAATTAAGAACTTACCCTCTTTGACTCAACAAGAAACACCTTCCTTTCCTAAAGATGATTCTCCACCTACTAGTGTTATTTTGGATGACAATTGGGAATCCTTGGACTTCCCGCCTTCTTTTTTGGGTGAATATAAGCTTCCTTCTATAGAACCTACACAAAGTGAGCCCAATCCAAAACCTAAGAAGGTATCATCTTAGTAACAACCTTTTTTTTTCCTCTACTTCTAATGAATCTCTTGAAACACTTGCAAAAAAGGATTGTTATGACATTGTGACTTATGATGTGCTATGGTCTATTCATGATATGGTTTCTCTTTATGGTCTTGGTTATCATCTTTTTGCTAAAAAAAGTTTTAAGGGTCAAGGATGTGGAATATAAGAACAAGAAATTTAAGTTCCTTTAGGGCCTTATAGAAATGAACATTCTTTTGGTCTAGGGTACAATCCTTAAAAACCCTCCAAAAAGTCTAAAAAACCTTCTCTCAATGTTAATACTATTTCTACTGGACATTTATCTCTTGTTAATCCTCATCTTATTTATGACAAGGATACACATATTTTACCTTCTTTTGACACTTTCAATAACAGATGATTCCTTGTCTGAATTTCTTGGTGTCTATGATTATCTTCTTAGACATCACCATAACTATGAGTTTCCTTATTGTTTAAATACATAAGCATATTTTTGAGAAGTTACTAAACTTTAAGAAATAAAAGAGTTTCCTTTACCTATGGATTTTCCTCGCAAAAGTAACTTGTTAATCACTGAAACCATTCATGTGCAAATGGATCCTTATAATTTAGAAAAAGTGATCAAGATTGGAAAATATCTTGATGAGCATGAACAATGAGAACTTATATCTCTTATACATGAATTTCATAAGATCTTTGCTTGGACATATTCTGACACGCTTGACATAGATTCTAAAATCATGACTCATAACATTGTTCTTATTTCTAATGCAAAACCAGTGAAGCAAAAGATTCGTAAGATGAACCCAAAAATTGCTTTACTTGTAAAATTTGAAATTGAAAAACTCCTTAATAATTCCCCTTGGATCTCAAACATTGTAGCTATATCCAAAGCAAAAGACAAGATTCAAATGTATACTAATTTTTTTGATCTCAAGAAAGCTTGATTAAAAGATGACTTTCCTCTTCAAAATATTGTCATGATAGTGGATTCTACTGCTGGCCATGTCTTGTTATCTTTCATGGATGGTTTTTTCGGTTACAATGAGATTTTTATTCCTCATCAAGATCAATACAAGATTTCTTTCATAACTCCTTGGGGAACCTTTTCTTAGGTGATCATTCCTTTTGGATTGAAAAGGGTTGGTTTCACTTATCAACGTGCTATGACACTTATCTTCCATGATTACATTCATAAGATCTTAGAAGATTATGTTGATGATATCATGGGTAAATCTATCGCATGTGGAAACCATGTTCATGTTCTTATAAAAATATTTGAATCTATTCATAAGTACAACATGCATTTAAATCCTCAAAAATGTGTCTTTGATGTTGATAGTGGAAAAATTCTAGGATTTATAATCTCAAATTGGGGTATTGAACTAATAAGATTGATGTCATTACTAATATGCCACCTCCTTGTAACATATCACAACTTTGTAGTCTCCAAGGAAAAATTCAAGCTATTTGAAAAAAAATTTCACACCTTACAAACCGTACAATTCCTTTCACTTCATTATGTAAAAGAGAAAATACCTTTTCATGGAAGGAAGTTTTTCAAAAGGCATTTGAGGAATTAAAATAATATCTTTCTTATCCTCCTATTCTAAAACTTGTTATCCCTAGCCTACCTTTCCTTTTATATACTTCTTCTTTATATAATGCTATTTCTATTGTTTTAGCTTAGAAGGATGACAAAGGGAAGAAACAACCTATCTATTATATAAGTCATACTTTGGTTGACAATGAAACCTAGTACTTAGAAATAGAAAAAAAATGTCTTGCCTTAGTTTTTGCTACTCAGAAACTGTGACATTACCTTCTTAATTATGATGTTCACGTTGTTATTAAATTTGATCCTCTAAAACATCTTTTCTCTATGACCACGTATAGTCAAAAAATAGAATCACTTCCATGGTAAACTGGTTTAGCCTTTCGAGTAAGTGGTTTGTGGTCATGTCAAGCGCCTTGAATGGGTTCCTGACTTTCATCTGGCTTTATCCCCCTGTTCTGCCTCATTTCCACTTTTTCCAACTTATTTCTAGCAGCCCAGACTGAAAAAATGGGACTTTGACCTTAGGGTCAAGGTCAACCTTTTTGGGTTGACCTCAATCTTGACCTAGGTCACAATCAACCTTTTCCAGGCCCGAGATTCAAATTTTAGAATTTTAGGGTTTTTGGATGTCGGTCTTTGGAAAAAGTTAATTCCCGCTTTCGGTCGGCTTTTTCGGTCTTCAGAACAACAAATCTTAAATTATATTTAATATAGGTCCTCTTCTAGGGACATGGGTCCATTGGGAATTTAATTCTCCTATGTCAACCTCTTTAGAAGATTGTGCCCTATTTTAATATAAAAGGAAGCTTTCTCCTCTCATTTTCTATAACTAAGCACAATCAAGAATCATAAAATTTTCAAGACTTGAAGAGTGAGATCCAAATGTGAAGAGGCAAGATTTGAAGCAATCCAAGTAGCCATTGAAGCATTAATCCATTCTCAAGCACTCATTTTCATCAAGGAGATCCATTGGTGGCCATTGAAGGATTCGAGCTCCATGGAGCCCTCTTGTTGAAGATTTCTCCATCCAAATTCCTCCAACACTCTTCCAATCCAAAAAACCCATTCAATATTGGTGTTGAAGATCTACAAGAAATTGATTGAAGACATCCTACATTCTACATTATCCATTCTACATCCCTTTTGGTGCATACATACTTGTGGATTCACGTATTTGAATCTGCCACAAGGAATTCTACAAGCAAGATGAATTTATGCTTTTACTTTGTTTTTATTTATGCAATTTCAATTATACTTTAAGGTTAATTCCAAAACTAGGATTTGACCAATGAAAACCCCTCCCCCCCAACAAACAAACCATTCTTCTTGCATATATAGGTTCGGAACAATAGATCGGGGCATAGATTTGGATACCCTTTTCAAAAAACTTTCAAGATCCAAAAATAGAATTTCAGTTTGAGACTTTTTAGGTTGATTCTGCCCTACATTAGAATCAGAAATTCTGGGTCAATGGTGACATTGAAATGAGGGTACAAATTGAAATTGTGTCAGAATGGAAAAATATTTCTGGGTTTTGTTCATCTCTTCGTTTCTATTCTAGATCTGGTCTTAGATTTTCTAGAAACTCAACACAGGCTTTAGAAAATAGCATTCTTCATATCTACAATATTTCAAGGTTAGTACATTTCTCCTATCCATTTCAATTAAGGTTATCAATATTTCTTCATCTATTGCACATTAAAATAAATAAACAGGTACTTAAGATCTTCCTTAGTGTCCTTATTTCCAAATGGTTGATTCATTTATGCATTGATCCTTCCATTTTGGATTAATCAATTTCAATATTTCATTTGTACATCTATGGATAGAAGGAGAGCATTTTTTTTACCCCTACATTTCAATAAATAATCAAATCATTCTTTTAAATGTAATATAGGATAATAGAAAACCCTAAAATCAAAACATATCTATTTTCTTATGTTACATTTTGGTGAACCCACAATAGACAACTCTTTCTTTTTGGTGTTAAATTTACATCTTTTATGTTAGATCTTGCATGCATATTATATTAGCTTTCTTTTATGTTGTTGAATTTACATTTCAAAAATTAAAAATCAATCTTGTGTTTCCTAAATTAGTTCATTTACATTGCATTGGTGTATGAGCTCTACCACTTCTAGTCCTACCTATAGTATCCCAGTTAGAAGCAGTCGTAGACTTATGGGTTCCTTTGATCCTGATTCTTCCTCTCCTTTTCTTAGGATCCTGGATGATAATTTGATCACTCATGATTCTAATCCTTCTATGGAGCATAACTCTTCTCATTGATCTCATGATGAGGATGATGCTTTAAGAGTTCCTCCTAAACAAGTGCAAAAACCTTCAAACGAACTTGATAAAATGGGAAATTGGCTTATTCAAGAAAACCATAATCAAGATTCCATCTAAGCTATAGAGGCTCTTAAGAAAGTTCTTCGTGATAGTGATAAAGGTGTTAATCTCTTGTGTGGTATCACTCATATTGTGCATTTGAATGTTAAACCTTTAGCACAAGATGCTCAAGATTTAGGATTTACTCCTCCTATCACTAGTGAGGGACCTTCTTCTATTCATTTACCTAGCATTCCTACTTATACTCCTCCTTTGATGACTACATCTCTCCCAATTTCATCTATTCCTGTGAGTGTTCCACCAGTATCTCTACCTACCTCACAACATTCATATCACAGTGTACCTTTTACTTATACTAATCCCCTTCCAACTGTGGTTCCAGATGTTCCACCAGTTGTGTCTTCCATTCTTGCTGGTTCCTACACTTTTCCTAGTGTTCCTAATGTTTCTATGCCACCTATGTCTTCTAATGATTCCACAATTATTAGTTTGGCTCAAACCATGTCATCTTTACAACAACAACTTGCATCCTTAACTAAATCCAAGTTTAGCATTCCTACATGTGACATGGGTAGTCCTTTATCATTAGACATTATTCATGCTACTATTCCTCAACAAGCCGATATGCCTCATCTTGAGAATTACAATGGTAAAGGCGATCCTGTTACTCATGTTAACACATTTAAAATCCTTTGTAGTGATTATGCTGATGACCATAGGATTTTATCTAAACTATTTGCTAGAACTTTTTGTGATAAGGATTTGCAATGGTATTGTTCTTTACCTCCTTATTCCATTGATTATTTTCCTAAACTTGCTAATACCTTCATCCAACAATTTCAAAATAACATTGGTCCACAAGTTTCCTTAACTGATTTAATGCATTGTAAACAAAACATTAAGGAAAAATTGACTAATTTCATTGGTAGATTTATGCATTTGTATGCTCAAATTTCTTATCATGTTCTTGATATTGATATTCAACATATGTTTATTTCAAATCTACAAAAGGATATTAGAGATAATATTTTGCTTACTAAATCTACCTCTTTTCAACAACTTTGTGCATAAATTCATCATTATCAATTACAAGTGAGTCAATTTTAGAGAAACACTCCAATGGATCATGTTCCAGTTGATAAGAGTGACACTTCTCCTAATCCTAATAAGTTTTAGAAACCTAACAACTATATCAAGATTAATAAAAAGACGAATGCGGTTGCTGATCAAGTTGTTGCATCCCACAATGCCACTTTTGCATCCACTACTTTCCGTATGAATCGTACATTTACTCCTCTCTCTAAATATTTACATTATATTATGAGTAGGTTTTTAAGTGCTAATATGATTACCTTGCCTCCTATTCAACCTATTCTTCCTACTACAATAGCTTCAAAATCCTTTGATTCTAAAGCTTTTTGCCAATACCATCGCCAAATGGCCATGATACTGAAAAATGTTATTATCTAAAGCATAAAGTTCAAGAAAATTGATTCTAATGCTTTATCTATTGATACTTTTGATGGTAATAGGAAAAAATATGTCTCTCCTCCTAATCAAAACCTTCATATTTATACGAATCCTCTACCTACACATGATACTAATACCATCGCTCAACCATCTTCTATGGATATCATTTACGATTCGAAGATGGATATTCTTAATCATAATGTTAATCATGTAGAGAGTGTTATTGCATTTCAACCTATTGTTCAAGATCCTTCACCTCCACCTCAACTTCCAGTTCCACCTAAACCTCAAAAACAAACAAAGGATACATGACCTCGGGAACTTTCAATTACCTTTAATGATTCAAAAACTATTAAGGCTCCCGATGGTCCCCTTTATAACTATGCTAGGATTTCTTGGATACCTACGTATGGTTTTCTTGTTGATCCCACATCTTTAATAAGTGTTATTACTGAGGAAATTTTTTTTATGAAAAAACTACAATGCGATTGTTATGATCCACCGGATGCATGGATCCAAACTTGTAATGGTTTTCTCTATCCTGCACTTGGTTCTATTATCTTGCCTGTTGAAATTTGTGGCAAGGTTGTAGATACTGGTGTAGAGAATCTCCCATTTTGATGTGTTTGGTGTGTTTTAGGTTTGTATGAAGTGTTGTGTGTGGTTTGGAATAAGGTCCACTAGTTTGGATCCAATTTGGTTCATCTCCATGTTTGTAAGAGCCAAATGAGCTCATAGAGGATATTGTGGTCAATTTGGCCTAAAAAGACAAAAAGGTGCTATTTTTGTGTGGTTGGGTTTAGTGTGTGTCTTAGGACCCTAAATTTCCTAAATAGGGTCATATAAGTCAACCATAATCATCTAGTTGACAAAAAGAGTGAAATAGCACAAAATGCAAAAAGTTGCTAGCAACTTTGAAAAGTTGCTCGAGCAACTTTTGCAACTTCTTGACAAGAAGTTGAAAAATGAAGTTAGAGTGGTTGTAACCACTCATTCTCAGTATATGAGCATGGATTTGATGATTTTTAAAGGTTAATGAAGTTTTGGATTGCAGAATGTTTTTTGTGTACTTCTGTACGGATGCCTTTGACTGTATTCTTGTAGTTCACAGTGATTTCTGCATTCTATATGGCTATGTATAGATTGGGAAAGGAGATAGGACCCCATGGGGATGTAGTGTTTCAATATAGCTTTATTTTTCATATTTTACTTTGATTTGAAGTTATAGGAGTAGAGAGTTATAGTAGATTTAAGGTTACTGGTCTGTAAGTCCTATTTACAGAGTCACAGTGCCAAAAATGGCTCTAACCTAAGCATCCACTGGTGGAAATGGATGAAACTAGAGGGGATGAAGGGTTAGAGTCTATATATAAGGTTTTTATTTTCATTTTTTTTTGTTGCAGTGAAGTTTCTAGACCAAGAGTGAATCCCTATGGCTAACTGTTAGGAACAGGTGAGCCTGGACAGGGTGAAATTGGAATTGGTTTGAGCACCCATGATCTTGGGGAAAATACTTAGACACATTTTAAAAAGCCCTAAAGAGTCCCCTTGAAGGATAAAAAGTTGGGAGGAGGTGCAATTAATTTTGAAGACCAATTTGGTGGCAATTGGTCAAGACTAGTCCAGACGCCTAATTAATAGGCTGAAAACTAGGGCCTGGTGGAAACTAGGGTTGTGGGTACATCCAAAAGTCAGGATTTTGGATTCTGATAGGGTTGGTGGATACCTTGAAGATTTTAAAGGTCTTTTATGGATTTTTTTAGAGGATTTGGGAGATTTAGACCAAAAATAGTAAATTTTTGACCTACTAGGAAACAAGCCAATTAGGCCTCCTAGTGAATTTGACAACAAATGGATTGGGAAAGTATCCAGAAGTATGGGAAAGGGTTATAAAGAACTTTTAATGAGCCAAGAACATATACAAGAGTATAATAGTATGTATGGGAAGATCCTAAGAAAGGGTTTGGGATTCTAGATGAAAATCTAGTGAAGAAGCCTAGGAAATTGAAGAACTAGTTGGATTAGTTGAACCTAGGAGCATTGGAGTCTTCTATAAATAAACTATACCTTGGAGGAGAAGTTGGTAGAGAGGGTCTTGGAGATTCAAATTGGAGAAGAACATAAGAATAGGTAACCATTTTGTGCTTAGAATAGATTAGGAACACTTTGGGGAAAGAAACCACTAGAACCCTAAACCCTCTGCATCAGAGTGGTATCAGAGCCATAATTACTTGGAGTTTGTGTATGTCTGAAGGGGAGGAGAGTCAAGAGGTTGAAAAAATTACTCCTAAGGCAATGAGTAGGTATGCCATTGTGGAATTGGTTTAGGGCCTCTTGGAGAAGGCTAGTGTGTCAGAAACAAGGAGTAAGAAGAAATTAACTGAATGGGGAGATGTGAGTGATGATGAAGAGACTGAGAATCAGTCAGGAGAATCTAAAGGGAAAGAAGTGGAGATGGATAAAGACCAAAAGTTATTCTTGGATGCCTTCAAGTCCATGAATAAAGATAGTATGGAACATATACCTTACTACTATGGCAGATTGAATGGAGAAGAGTTGTTGGATTGACTAGAGGCCATAGACAATCAATTTGAATATAAAGAAGTGGCAGAGGAGAAGAGGGTCAGCTATGCCAAGGTGAGACTCAAAGGATCTGCATTGGTGTGGTGGAACATGATGTAGGATGATAGGGTAAAAAATGGAAAGAAGAAGATAGTTTCTTGGGAGAGGATGAAGATCATATTGAGGGCACAATTCTTGCCTACTGACCATGAGATACAGATGTATCAAAAGTTGTAGAACTTGAGACAAAAGGAGATGATAGTAAGTGCTTACACCAAGGAGTTTCACAAGTTGAGCCTAACAGAAAGAAGACAAGAAGGAGAAATGGAGAAGGTAGAAATGTATCTCAATGGCTTAAGACAAGGGATACAAGATAAAATTAGCATGATGGATCCTGAAAGTATGCACAAGTGTTTTCAGTTAGCCTTGTGAGCATAGGATAAGAAGAGAAGGAGGAATGAATTCCATCAAAGAGGAAGGGGTGGTAACAATAACAGAGGATTCAAAGGTAGGAGTAATTTTGGTAGAGGAAAAATCCCAAATAGATTAGAGGAGAATCATTCTATGGATAAGAGTGGGGTAATCAGTTCAGAGGGTCATTTCAAAGAGGATGATATAGAGGAAGAGGACCACCAAGAGGGAGATTTCAGTCCCAAGGAAGAGATAATTTTTTCTTCATTGATAGATGTTATAACTGCAATCAAGTGGGTCATACAATGGGTAGATGTCCTGAAAAGGCTACCTCATCTTCTATGCGAGATAAAAGAAATCAGTTGGTACAAGATGATGATGCACAAAGTGTCACTTCTCCCATTTCCAAGGTAGGGCCAGTAATGGATAGGGAGAATATAATGTTACGAAGAACTTTGTTGGAATTTCCTAGTACTATAGAGCCACCTCAAAGGAATAATTTGTTTAAAACTACTTGTAGGTCTCATGGAAAGATTTGCAAAGTGATAGTGGACTTTGGATCCACTGAGAATATAGTATCAACAGGGATGGTGGACAAACTGAAACTTAGAAGGATACCTCATACCACTACCTATAAAGTTTCATGGTTAAACAAGGGACAACAAATAGTGGTGGATGAAAAAACCATGATGGAGTTTGAAATAGGTGAGTATAAGGACAAGGTCCTGTATGACATATTGCCCATGGATGCATGTCATCCTCTTTTAGGATGTCCATGGCAATATGATGTGAAAGCTATTCATGATGGAGAAAAGAAAAATTATGTGATCACCAAGCTAGGGAAGAAGTTTCAAATGGATACATTGTATGAACCTAATGAAGAGAAGCATGTGGGAACCAGTGTGATTCTCTTGAGTGGAAAGGAGTTTCTAAAAGCTATGAAGAAGGAGAGAGGGGTCTATTGTGCAGTGATAGTGAAGCCAAAGGAGGAGACTAAGGAGAAAGCCAACATGCCACCAGAGATTCAAGCATTGTTGGAAATGTATCATGACATAGTGGATAATGGTTTTCCAAGTGCATTCCACCCATGAGGGATGTGAGTCATCAGATAGACATCATACCTGGAGCAAATATTCCAAACAAGGCAACATATAAGATGACACCAAGTCAAAATGTAAAGATAGCAAAATAGATTCAAGATTTGTTGGAGAAGGGATTGATAAGGAAGAGTTTGAGCTCATGTGCTATGCCAAATGTCCTTGCACCTAAGAAGGATGGAAAATGGAGGATGTGTATGGACTCCAGGGCTATAAACAAGATCACAATTAGATATAGATTCCTAAGGCCCTGGATAGAAGATTTGATGGAAAACTTGGGAGGTTCATGTTATTTCTCCAAGGTGGATATGAAGTCAGGGTATCACCAAATCAAAGTTAGGCCTGGTGATGAGTGGAAGACAACCTTCAATACCAATGAAGGGCTATATGAGCAGCTAGTAGTGCCCTTTGGCCTAACTAATGCACCTAGCACATTCATGAGGCTCATGAATGAAGTGCTAGCAGATTTTATTGGTAAGTTTGTAATAGTATATCTTGATGACATTTTGATATTTACTAGGTCCAAGGAGGAGCACATGAAGCATTTGGAGATGGTATTGAGGAGTATACATCAAGAGAAGTTGATTATCAATTAAGAAAAGTGTGAGTTCCTGAAAAATGAATTAGTTTACCTTGGTTTTGTGGTTTCTAATGGATATATGAAGATGGAACCTGATAAGGTTAAGTCAATTTTGGAATGGCCTACACCTAGGTCCATAGGGGATGTTAGGATTTTTCATGGATTGGCCTCCTACTATAGGAAATTTGTAAGAAATTTCAGGCATGTATGTGCTCCTATCCTCAACACTATCAAAGGGGGAATCAAATGTCAGTTTAAATGGACTATAGCAACAGACCAAGGGTTTGAAATGTTGAAAAAGAGGATAGTAGAATTACCTACACTTAGGTTTCCCAATTTCAATCAGCTATTTGTGGTGGAGTGTGATGCTAGCAAGCTATCCATTGGAGCAGTACTAAGTCAAGAGGGACACCCTATGGAATTCTTCTTAGAGAAGTTGAATGAGGCTAAATAGAAGTACTCCACCTACAATTTGGATTTGTATGCTATGGTACAAGATATTAGAAAATGGAGACACTATCTCCTACCAAGGAAATTTATGGTCTACACTGATAGTCCAGATTGTCAAGATGTGAATCCAATGAAGATTACCTGTAACATTTTACCATACTTACAGAATAACTCTGGAGTGCTAAAAAATTCCACCATGCTAAATAGATTCCAAATTCACCAGAAATACACAAGGGTACTATTCAAAAGACTAGATGTTGTGCAAAGAATACCGGTCTATGAAACAAAGGCAACATGCTGGGAACCTGAAAAGCAAAATAAAACCAGAAGAAACTGAAAGAAAATGAAAACACCAAGAAAAGGAGACCCCAGAGGGAAGCCAACAAGAACTATTTACAAGGTACTCCAAACAGAGCACTGGGAAAGATATTTACAAGCAAGAAATATACATATATTACAACTTCAGGCAAACTCACCACATACCTTATTCGAAGTAATGTTTGAGGAACTGCCCATTGATAGGCAATGGGATGGCTTCTCTAGTCATAGTGTTGAGGCGATAAGTATTTGCCCCGTAGATCTTAGATATCAAGTATGGTCCAAGCTAGAGCCATTGAAAATTAGTGTGCTTTCCCTTCTTTTCCCAAGCCTTGTCCCACAAGAGAACCAAGTCTAAAATCTAAAAGGCCTTATACTGGGCTCTTCTGTCAAACCATCATTTTACCACTGCTTGGTGACATGTGAAATGTTCAAGGGATGTGTCTCTTTGTTCTTCCATTCATACCAGGTTCAAAAGTCAAACTTCCATGATGTTGTCCTGATTGCTCAATTCTGTTATGCCCTGCATACCCGTCCCTACATTTTGTGTGCAAAATGTTGGGTCCCCTCTTTTTATTTTGGCTCTTGCCTTGTTTTCTTTACCTTTGTTTCTTTTGTTTTCTTCTCCAGGTTTTCCTTCCCGCGAGGTTTGTTTTGTTTTCATTTTTGTCTTTCGTGTCTCCGGGACCCGGTCTCGGAGTTGGTTGTTTCCTTTCCAGAGCTGGATTCTAGACTCTGGGATTCTCCACCACGATGTCTCCTTCTCGTAAGAATACATGGTGGTTCAGAATCCCTGTGCCTTGAGTCTGGAGGTTTTCCTATTCTGAAGTTTGCAGGAAAGAAGGTAACTTTCTTTTTACCTCGGGTATAAATAAGATTTACGTGTCACTTTCATAGTTATCGCGATTAAAAACACTTGGATTTTTCAAAGTAATTCCTTGGCAATTTGAGTGTGATTAAGTGGGAATTGCTCTGAGCTTAGTGGATAACTACAAGTCAATTTTTGGTAGTTGTTCGTGAGCGTGGAGGTCAAAGCTGTTACAGAGCGGTCCTAGTGCCTCCTCCCTTTTCCATTCTTCAGATTCACAGGTAGGTTTTCTGGTTCTTTCCCTTGATTTGTTTGTTTTTGTTTTTGTTTTTGATTTGTTTCGTTCTGGTTTTGTGTTTTCTGCTGTTTGGTTTGCCACCCGTTGGTGGGTTGGCTCTACCAGAGGGTTGTTTTCCCTTTGTGTAGTTGTAGGATTAATGTACATTCTATATTTTGTTTTAGGGTAGCTGCTGTACATCATGTTTATTTTGTTTATGTTGTAAATGGTGTATATTTTTGTATATTGCATGTATATATGTTTTGGCCCTCGGCCCTCTTGTACTTTATGTATATATGTTCTGTATATCCCACAAAGCTCACAAGGTCTTCGCGCTTTGTTGTGCATTTTTACCCCATGAGGTCGAGCTCATCGAGATAGAGTCACCACGGTTCAAACTTGGCACCTCGCTAGCTTGAACCATGATGGCTTTCTCTCTCCTCTATCTCATTGCATTGATGGCAGGATTAATTTCTCACGTATGAGCATTTAAATGTGTCCAATCTGGCATTCATGTTTGCCCCATGTCGGCCCACTTATCTTAATTAATTCCGTAAATGTCTTTACACCACCTACCATCTTGCCACGTACCAATGTACATCGACTAAAGTATGGCTTGTTTCCAGTCACATCGGCAATGACTAGTTTGTCTGGACTCCAGACCTCCAGCGGGACCTTGTCTTCTGCTTTTCCTTATCACCTTGTCAGCACACTCTAGAATGCTAAGTCATGCTCATTTTAGATACTCTAGAACTTTTGATGTACGTACTAACATTTATTTGACAACTGCAGGCTAGTGAAGAATCTCCTAGAGTTATAAATTATGTTTATATATGTCCTGACAGTTCTCCGGTCTTGCAGGTTGCAGAAAGATTGATTGAGAATGTCTAACAAATTTTCTCCTCCTGATAGTCCAGAGCTACCCACCACCTCTACCCGGGCAGCCACAAAGTAAAAAATTGAAAGAATGTTAGCAAAGATAACTTTAACATCCAAGTATCTAAAGGACGAAGGTATTGTGGGGTCCAAGATAGACTCCAAAGTTTAGGAAATGACGGACCCAAACCTCGGGACTTGGGCCGAGTTGCAAGGTTTAATCCAGGACATTTATAGGTTAAAGGCCGAAGGAGACAAGATGGACACCTACTTAGCTTCCTCTAACATCATAAAGGCCATGAAATTTCCATGTGTAGTGCAGTCACTAGAACTTATAACATAGCTAGCAATACTGTACAATGCAGCCACTCACTCAATTCTACTTTCAGATCCCCGGTCACTACAATATCCCACCACAATCGTCAGATTGGATGCTCCCACCTTTTCTTCTAGGTTGGGAATTCCTCAATTCAAAGGGTCCATCATCATCACCAGGGCCAACTCACTAAAGGAATTTGGTGAGGCCAAAATCATTTACCGGCAACACCTCAACAGTCGCTGGTTAAAGTCTCCAAAGCGAGACAACAAGAGAATGAAGTTGGAAATTCCCTGCAGGGATTTCAAGGAGCCTATTCAAGTAGACATCATATTTTTGTGCAAGATCTTCTGATGGCCCCACGCCTAAGAATTCTCAACATGGATGTATTATATCCTGTATTGCATCACAACACACAATAGGACCTTCAACTGGGCATCAATTATATCTAACCATGTGGATACACATATGAGGACCGTCACCTAGAATTCCCAATTTTACGTGACATCATATGTGTTGTGGGAATTAGAACAGCAAAGGCCACATTTTCAAGGTCTGGGAATAGTCGGGGAACTTGGGAACGGTCTGGGACAAGTCACACCATGGGACCATTATCCCCAACTGCAATGGGAGATCAACTTCCAAAACTTCTGTCGAGTAAATGATGCCTTCATTTACCATAGCATTCTAACACTTGATATTTTGGGTACCACCTCTCACAGGCAGAAATGACGCTGGTCAACTCCTATGGCCAATATTTTATTCAGTTCCAGCATCACACTTACATCAGGGTGATATGATTCAATGGGAAGCCCTATCTTCTTCCCTCGTATTGTGGGGATAGAATTATTCTTTTAGAGTTTTGTAGGAAGCTGATGGATCTGCATGCCTTCTTCATATTGAAGAAGGTCGTCAACATCCCATTCCCTTTCTCTTGTGGGAATTACACATGTAGCCTCGCTGCAGTTCAGGAGGTGGATAGCAAATTGAAAAGTTTGGGGCTGGTTGAATTCAACCACACTCAAAAAAATTATGATCCCCGCAGCAAGATTGCCACAACACTACGTAGGGTGTCCCCACCGCATGAAGAGGATATTGAAGACTTCTAGGCGGACTGCCAAGATATTTTTGATCTCCAGGCTTGGCAACATACAAGGACGAGCAAAGGGCTCATGGAAGCATTGGACTTTTGGACTTTCCTGAAGGGTTTCAAAGATGGCGGGCCACTGGAGGATTTAGCGTATAAAGGATAGGGGCTAGATAAATTAGACCTCCCTCTAGTGGATTGGGCCACTCCAAAGGATTTGACAATTGAAGGGGTATGCCACCCCATCCTAGAGGAAAGTCATAAATACTTTTCCTAGGTGTGCCCCAAGAGCACCCAAAAGAAAGTAGCAGTCAAGAAGGCCATTCCCTCTTTAGATGGCACCGAACCTTGTTCATCCACCATGGCCACTGAAGCAACTATAAGTAAAGGGAAAGAAAAAGAGGGATTCTTGGTGCCCAAGGTGCCTCCTCAGATTCCCACCCTTTTGATGGCCTAGCTACACAAACAAATGGAGTCAACAAAGCTGACCAGTTAGAAATTAAGTATGTAGGTAGCTATCAGTCTCCCAATCACTCCAACAACATCTACTTGCCCGACGGGGTCCCCTTTGTTGGCAGTGGTTATGCGTAGACAGACTTTCGCTGAGGCAGAGTCTACCAACATTCTGGATATCGGGGCTTCACTCACAAGGAGGAATAAAAAAACTATGATCCCTATACCAAGTGCCGCACTTGGTATGCCCGAGAAGCCCCCAATGGATGTAAGTTTAGATTCTCCTAAACTGGAGGATATTTCAGACTCCTCTCTGCCACATGATGATTTTGATGATACCTTCTTGGTGGAGGAGCTTCTAGAGATTCAGCAGGGTGTTAGTCATGTGGTATAATAAATTGAAGCTCAAGATAAAGAATAAGTCCCTACAAAAGAAGAAATTCCCATATACATCAGAGTAGGAGGCTCGGGAAGAGATTCAAACAGAGCCTGAGTAGGAAAGAACACCGGTCTAGGGGACCGCAAATTTTCCAAGGAAGACTACAAATGAGCAACCGATGGATGGAGAACCTGGACCCAAGGGAACAACCGTACCTCCAACCATCATGCTTCAGGTGCCTTTGGAAACTTTGGGTGACTAAGTGCCCCAAAGCACTTTTGGTGAGGTAGTAACGGTGGCCGCCTTGTTAAACTTTGGCCAGCAACCTCACTCACCTTAAGAAGATGTCTTGGAGGAGGAGAATATTGAAGTGAATGAGGCCAATAAGGCCTAGGAATAGCAGCAATGAATGGACCAAGAAGTCCTAGATGAAGAAAATGAAGAAGCTACTGGCACCACCAGGGAAGATGAAGTCCCTGAAAATACAGAGACTGAGACCAGGGAAAAGATCCCGAGTGATTTTGTAGAGGATGCCAGTATGGTGGAAAACAACGAGGAGTCCGAGGAATAGGAAACAAGAAAAGAACAAGAATAAAAAGAACCAGAATAGGAGCAGGGAGAGGAGCCCAAGGATAATGTACACTCAGGGAATATGCCACCGGATTCCGAAAGGGATCCTAATGAACAAGTATTGGTAGCAAGGCCATCCCAGCCTCCCCAATGGCTGGTAGAATCTAAGAAAAGGAAAGCCCTAGTAGCGGCTACAAGCACTCCTCTCTCATTGGCTCAGATGATGGCCAGAAATGCTGAGGTAAAGAATCCCAAGAAGGCACGGGTTGTCCATACTCTCCAGACCAACCTAGCAGGCAGTACCATTGCAATTATCGCAGCACCCCCAACAAACATAGATGCAGCAGCCATAAGGCCTGAAGACTATAGTATAACAGAGGTAGAATTGGGGAAGAGAGACAAGCAAGGTGAATTGGAGTTGCTGAAAGAGGCTACCGAGGTGATAGAGGCCTGGTACATAAAACAGGTCCAAAAGCTACAAGAGGAAAGAGAAACAAATGCCAATCTCCTCGCGCTTCTGGTAGAATTAACATGGCCTTTAACCGAATTCCACCCCGAAACCCCCTCTTTCGGATTGCCTCTTGCTCAGGGTGATGTGGACTCTCTATGCATAATGAAGAAGAAGGCACAAGCAGTGGATGGGTGGGTGACCGAACAAGTAACAACAATGAGAGAATTTCTAGTGATGTCCCTACTAGAATTTTACAGGGTTGATCTTGCTCTCAGTCACACGAGAATCTCTGCTCAGATATGGGAGCAAGACTTAGAAAAATTTGAGAAGTGGAAAGCTAGGTTGGAGGAGATCCAAAACCTAGGCGAGGAGGTTGCCACAAAGTCTGACATTCTGGGAGAAGAATCATATGATTCACTCCAGGTCTAGTACTCCAGACTTGCCCTCAAAATTGAGGTTTGCAAGGAACTGGTTAAGACCTTAAAAGAGAAGCTGATAGTTACCCAATACCCTTTGGGTTTATTCAAGACATTTGTGGTTGGGGTATCACAAGTTGATCCCTTCACCACCGGTCAGAAAAATTGATGATTTTTTAGTCCATAGTTAATAACAATATGATTTTCTCATTTCTAAGTTGCAGAGCTCAATGCTCCATAGTTTTTAAGCTTTCAGTATTTAAATTCTCCCTGGGAGTTATCATTGTACCATGCACTAGTGCTTGCTGGAAAGATGTTAATGAAGAAGGAAGGGTTCTCTCAATGATGTTGTTGGCACTCTATCTTCTGGGTTAATGGTATTTTATGATTTTTATTCTTCATGTCCTTTTCTCTGATGCTTAAAGTAGATTAATGACCTCCTTTCTTTTGCTACTGATAAAATATGAACTAATGGTTGTTTATTTCTTCGGTATTTAGTGTAGTGTGTTAGAGCATTGTTGATGTTTTTAATGTTTAGTGTAACTATAGGTAGATGAAATACTTCTAACTCTACAGTATATTTTTAAGTTTATTTTCTAAGTGAATGCACGCTTGGAGAAAACCCCACTTTCCTGAATCCCCAGAGTGGATGAGTTGAAGATAACCAACTATCCCCCTCAAACAAAATAGTCACATCTCCCAACCGAGCCCTACACTATCGAGACCTGACTCTCATGTTCTTGGAGGCCCAGGGAATCTCATTTCCCTAGACAACCTTTATATGCAAAGTTGGCCAGTACCCTGGTACCCGGTGACAACTTACCTCTGTTGGCGGACCCGATCACAAAGTCCCGTCAACAAATTCCCGCATGAATTGTAAAACCAGGATCTGTAAGTTGATGGGGAATACTAGATTCTGGCCATAAACTAGATGGAATTGGGATGTCCCTAGGGCTACCTTTATTTGGATGTGATCCACCCAGAGAGCGAATCTTAGCTTTTGGTGCCAGTCCTGGGGGTTCTGTTCTAACAGTGTTTGATCACCTCAAGTAGATTTTTATTGGTTGATTCAGAAACACCATTTCCTTGGGGGTAATAGTTTCTAGAGAACTTCAAGGTGACCTTTCTATCATAGGTCCATTCAAGTAATTTCACTGAAGAAAACACTGGACCATTGTCATATACTATAGCAAAGGGCATTCCAAATCTTGTGACAATGTTTTCTTCCAGGAATTTTATAACTACATCTACCATGTTGTTTTTATAAGGAATTGCTTCAGACCACCAGGTGCAATAATCGGTAGTATTCAAAATGTACTGGTGGTTAGCACATGAGTTGGGGTTGATTTCCTAGATAAAGTCAAATGCCCATTGGGTAAAGGGTCTTGCTTTGAAGATCGGTTGTAAAGGCATGGGTGGGTTTCGCTCATGTTGTGCTGTAGTTTGGCAAGTATGACATCTTTTAACATGAGTGTAGACATCTTTGAAGATATAGGGCCAATAGTACCTAACCTAGAGGATCTGATGGGCAGTGGTGTTAGCTGAGCCATGCCCGGTTCCAAGCTGCCCATGAAATTATTCAATCATTTTTGCAGCTTGATCCCTGTCTATGCACCAGAGGTATACCCCTTCATAGTTCCTGCCAAAAAGTGTCCCATTTTTTATCATGAATTGCACGCTTTCCAACTACAAGGCACAACATTTTTTTGGGGGTAGCCCCTCTAGGCATCTATTATTCAACAATAAGTATACCAGGTCAGTACCATAGATCTTGAGTGATGGACTCCACTGTGTATGTTTGGCATTCGATGTTGGGAGTCTCTTCTGCCATCGCTCTACATAGTCCCTGGCCTCAGACTATCTTCATGGGTTACATTTCCAAATCATACTCTTGGAGGATGGCCATCCATTTCCCCCTTCTTTCACCCAATTCACTTTGCAGGAGCAGAGACTTAACAGCCTGATCCGGGATGATAGTGTGCACTTTTCTCTAGAGAATATAATGCCAGAATTTCTTCACAGCGCGGATGAGAGAAAAGGCCAGCTTCTCCAAAGGTGAATACCAGACTTTGGTGTTCTTATAGGGGAGCTCATGAAAGCTATTGGTCATTCTTCCCCTTCAACTTTCTAGGTCAAAACTCCTGCGATAGAATGAGGTGAAGCAAAGGAATATATATGAAAAGGGAGGGAATAGTCCAGACTAGCCAAGACTGGTGCCTCCACAATCATTTGTTTAATCTAGTTGAATGCCCACTTTGCCTCCGGAATCAACTCAATCTTCGTATCTTTCTTCATCATTTCATTGAGTGGCTTTACTATTTTGGCAAATCCAGTGATGAACTACCGAACAAAATTTATTTTCCTGAAGAAAGATCTCATTTCCTTCTTGCTGCCGGGCATTTGTAGATTTAGTAGTGCTTCAACTATCTTAGGGTCAATGGATATACCCTTCTCAGAGACAATATACCCAAGCAGCTTCCCTTCAGTGACCCTAAATATATATTTCTTAGGGTTGATGGATATTCCATACCAGCGACATCTCTTAAAAATATGGGTGAGGTGGGTGGAATGATAATGTCTGTCCCAGAAAAAGATGATCAAATCATCCATATAGATGATTATGCACCGGTTTACTAGGCCTTCGAATGCAATCTTCATAGCCTTTTTAAATGTGGCCCCTGCATTGATCAGGCCAAAGGGCATCCTCCGATATGCAAACATTCCCCACTTGGTGGTGAACACTATTTTGTTTCTATCTTCATACTTAACCATGACCTAGTTATACCCAGAGTAACCATCCAGGAAGGAAATCATTTGTGATCCATTTAGGATTTGCAATACCTCATCCAGCTAGGGGAGAGGGTGATTATACTTCTTAGATGTCTTGTTTAAATTTCAAAAAATCCACACAAAGGCAGATCTTGCCACTTTTCTTCCTCATAGGGATGAGGTTGGCAACCCACGTAGTGTGCCAGATTGGAAAGATGATCTAGGCTAATAGTAGTTTTTGAACCTCCTGATGGATCAAAGGCTTGATCAGTGGGTTGACAGGTCTTTTCTTTTGCCAGAAGGGCTTAGCATCAGGTTTTAGTGGGATGGTATGGGTCATGATGGATGTATCATAGGTCTTCAAATCCTCATACCTCCACACAATTACATTAATGTATTCTCAGAGAACTGTGAGAATCTTCTCCTTCTCCTCAGGGGAGCAGGAGGTGCTAATGTGTACCAATTTTTCTTCACCAACCTGGCCGATGTTTACTTTTTCAAAATTTCCTCCCTTAGAGGAGGATGAAATCTTCTGCCAACCCTGAGGGTCTAAGTCAAAGATTTGTTCTAGCACTACCATCCCCTTTGGGATGGTGTTGGTTAGTAAATCTATGTTCCCGTCATCTTCTTCACCCTGCCCAGTATCATCGTGATCTCTCTCTTCCACTATCTGGTCCTTGAAAAAACTGACATTGGCCATGAAGGCCAAGATATGTTGATCATCTTCAAAAACCTAAAAGTGGGTGAAATTGTCTGGGATGGATGGGGTGGGGATCATCTCAATGGAGAATTTTTAGAGTCGGAAGCCAGCCATTGGCTCAAGAGTGCTGGCAGACACAACCAGATCATGTAGAAAATAGTTTCTTTTTTGTGGAATGAGTTCAATGTCGAAGGCATCAAAATATTTGATGAAGCTCCATGTCTGGTTGCAATATGTGGCCAGCCTTTTATCATGACAAGTGTATTGGCTTCGGACTTTCTTTACAATCAACTCTAAATCACCCAATGCCCAGAGGCAAGTGATTTCCTTTCTTAGTGAAAATAAAATTCCAAGGACCAAGGCCTCATACTCTATGAAGTTATTCATGCATTTGAACTACATCCTATAAGATGCAAGGAAGGATTTCCTCTGTGGGTTGATCAATTCCACTCTGGCCCGACAACTTTGTTTGGACTGGGACTCGTCAAACTTAAGGGTCCACAAGTCATTGTTCATTTTCTGGGGCTGGAAAGATAGAGTGGCCTTTGGATTATTTTTGGGGAGGTTGGGAGGAGTTTCCTCTAGCTTTGATAGAACTTGGGTGAGGTTTCCTCCCAGAGAAGCCTGTGGCTGGGATTCCTGGACTAGTGACATCATGGGGATACCGCCGGAATGATTGCTAGGTCTAGGCATATCCGCTTCGTGTTTCTTCTCCCGAGGGAGTTGATGTGACGGGTAGTAGCGATAATACAAGGTCCAAATTCTAGTTTTGAATGTTTATGATAATGCACCTGACACCATATTCCAGACAAGAGTGTAGCAGGGGTCACATCAGTACCTTGTGAGTTAACCTCACCCCTTAGTCTTTCGTCCAGCTCCTGCATTCTCTGAGAAATAATGGGATCTTCCCCGAGGTGAAATCAAAGGTCAAAATTTCTACGAGGTGGTATAACCAAGGGGAAGTCTTAGAGAAGAGGACTTCATTCACCCTCCTGTCTTCCGTGAGGGCCTATTTCATTTAGGGCTCACTTTCTACCTGTATCTGGTTAGATTCTCCCTCCTAGGGGAGCCAAAAGTGAGAAAAGTTGGTAGAGAAATACCCATTGAGGGACTTAGACCAATTATGACTTAGTAACATCTCGTAGGTCTCTGGGATGTGCACCACTTGGATGTTAATTACGCTTTCTATCATGGGGTCTTGGATGAGCTGAATCCGTACGTTCTTCAACTCACCCACCATTTTTATAGGAGTTTTGTCTAGCTAGATTATTGCGTCGTTAGATGGAGTAAGATGAAATCTAAGCTTCTGGCATATGAATAAGGGTATGACATTGCCCAAAGCACCAAAATCTACCGAGAAATTGTAAAGGTTCTTCCCTTGTATGTTCAAACCTAGTAAGAAGGGAGGATCCTTAGTGTTACCTTAGAAGATAGCCGTGTTGGCATCATCAAAAGTGATAGTCTTGGGTGGGTGACTGACAGTTTCCAGGTTTCCCAAGAGCTTCAGAAGAGACTTCCTCTGCTCAGGATAGTTCAGCAAAATCAAGGTCATGGAGGTGGTAGTTTATTCTAACACCTTTGTGATGTCAAACCTCCCCCCGGGGAATTGTTGGCTTCCCTTGGCCAGGTCCTTAGCTTGGTTAGAGCTAGATTCTTTCAGTGGGAAGGGGAAATCAGTTGTATTATCCAGGGGAGGGGTGTCTTTGGGAGGTGTGGGCATGTAAACCGGTCCTTTACTAGCCTAACTCTGGGTGTTGTAGGGAGCCCGTGGGTTGGTAACGACATTGGCCTCAAAGGTTGGAAAATATTCATCAAAGAACCCCTGTAGTTTAGGTTATTCCTTGTCTTCCTTGTCTGCTCCAAAGAAGACGGTCTCATAGGTGAAGGCACCGTGAGTGGGCTCTTGTATGGGAGGTTCTAAGGGAGTAGGATCAGTAGTTTTTTATATGTCCAGTTGGGAGATCATGATGAATTTCTCTAGTGTGGCACAGTTTACCTCAGAATGAGAGCTGGTGTCATGCAATCTACACCAGTTAGTTAGGGGCTAGAGTTCTGTGACTGGCGTGAAATGAGAAGGTCCAACACCACCCTGATTGGTGTTTTGGTTTGGAGGAGGACCTCTGGTGTTAGCATTATTGTTCCATTGTTGTTGGTTGGGCCAAGGCCTGTTATTATAATTACTTCCCCCAACATTGGTATTTTTTTGGCCAGAGAAAACATTTCCTCTTTGGGAATTGATATTGTGGGGTGCAAGAGACCCTGTCTTCAGCTGCCCCATGTCCACATTTAGTGAGGATCTTAGTCGCTAGAGGGATTCAACCTTGGTGGACAATTGGGTGTTCAAGTCACAATGTAATGATTGTTGTGGTTGGTTCTTGGGGAAGGTAGTAGCAGGTACCAGAGTCAAGGGCAGCAGTCCTCCAACCATGAATGACTAAAAGAAAGGCACTCTGACAGGTTATGTCTGTGGTTGTTGTGTTTGCTGCGGCTGGTTCCAAAAAATGAATTCCAGACCCAGTATTGCTTGGGCTTGTGATGGATATACATATCGAGCCTGTTGGTCTATCAATGGTGGTGGGGGATTCATGGCCATCATAGGGGCACCCATTGCCTGATTGGGGTTGTATCCCCCAATGTAAGAAGTTCCACTGAGTATCATGTTGAAAGGCATACTCTGCCCAATCCCGCTTGGAGATTTGTTCAGACCACGGGACAACTCTAAGGTGAGGTTGTAAACCTTTGCTAGAGTATCCTGGTCAGTGGGGGTGATGGTTCTCCATAGGAGGGTGGCAACAAAAGGGTCCATTATGTTCAGATATGTTTAGATTATCACTTTCGGGGATGGGATGAAGGGATGCATGCACCGCTTCAAGGTGCATTAGAAATGATGGTTGAATGCTACAATGGGCTCATTTGGTTCCTTCCTGATGGAGATGAACTAGATATGGGACCACACTAGGTCCACGTGTACGCAAAAGGCTACCAGAAAGGGGTCTTACATATCCTGCCAACTGTTGATGGAGTTGGCAGGCAAGTTAAGGTACTGGTTCAGCTTATTCTGTCCCAAGGACAGAGGAAACATCTGGGTCACATCTTGATGTTGGATCTAGTGTCAGTTCATGTCATCTTTGTATGCTTGCAGATTCTCTTCTATGGTTCGTGAGCCTAAGTTCTCATATAGGGGGCATATCTTTTCTGGGTGTGCAGGAAGATCAGTGGTTGCACCCAAAAATGTTCCCATCGGGGACCCGGTGTTACCCAAATATGCAGCCATCAAGGGTATTAGATTTTGGCTGGGCTGAGTGTTAATCCTCAAGATTGTCTGGGAGACTTGGGTATTCTAAGATGTAGTAGATCCCCAGACAATGGCAGTTGGCTTGGCTTTCAGGATCCATTTCTTTCGAGAAGAAGGCTCAAGTTCAACAAACCTTCCAGGATTGGGGGCTAATCTAAGGATTCTTTCGAATCAAGCTGGTGAAAATGATCCAATCCCACTAAAGGCCTGCTTCCTAAAACTATGGCTTGGGGAACCCTCAGGTGGTGTAAAATCTAAATCCTCATAAGGGGACAAGCTTATTCCCTCCCTCTAGCACCAGTTTCTCTTGATGGGGTTTGTGACCAAGTCCACCAACAGATGTAATTTGTCACTGGGTATGGGGTACCGACTAACTTTGCTTGTAAAGGTTAATCGGAGAAATGAGATTCTCTAGGCCTTCAAGCACATAAGAGTCAGGTCTCGACAGTGCGGGAGCTAAGTTGGGAATTGTGACTATTTTGTTTGGGGGGATAGCTGGTTTTTCTTCGCTCATCTTCTCTAGGGATTTAAGTGAGTGGGGTTTCCTGCAAGCATTCATTATTTTAACCAAATAAAATTCAAAAGATAGGCCAGGGTTAGAAGTATTCCATCTATCTATAGTTGTGCAAATACATTTAAAACATCAAACCATACTCTAACATGCTGCGCTAAATACTGAACATATACAAAACCAACAGTTCATACATATCAAATAGCGAGGGAAAAGAAGGTCATTAATCTACTTAAAATATCAGAGCAAGGGACATAAGAAACATACATCACAAAAGAGTATTAACTCAGAGATCAAGAGACCAACAACAACATTGCGAGAATCCTTCCTTCTTCATTAATATTTTTCCAGCATCACTGGTGAGTACATCAACAATGGCTCCAAGGGAGCATCTATCTACTAAGAACTTCTAAGAACTAAGGAGCATTGAGCTCTACAACTATGAAATGCAAATGCTGAAAGTGCTATATATATGGACTGCAAAATCATCAATTTTTCCAACCCTTGGAATGAGGTCAGACTTGTTATTTATACACAGATTTTCCCTAAAATTAACCTAACTTATCTTTACACTAACCCAATAAAATACAATTTTTGATGGCCAGTACTACGTGCACCACACTACAACAACCTTGAGAAAGGTAGAGGTCTGACATGTCAGAAGAATGAGACAAGAAATGAGGTATGGAAGAATCAGCCTCGAGAAGAGAGCCAAAGGGAGAATAGAAGAAATCTGATCCCCCAGGGATTGAAGCTACATGCCTCATTAATGAAAAAGTAGCTCACTGTCTCCAATGTGCCAGGTGTTATGTTGGAGCGGTGCCTTGGGAAGACCACTTGTCAGAATCATCTTTCGAGTTGAGGCACCCTACTAGAGTCACCTACTTTCTGACATCCTTATTAACTATCTGACAATGACTGGTCGGCTCTGAGGAACCTAGACATGGGTCATCAAAAGAATACAAAACTATGGATCTAGAACTCTGGGATCTGGGAGCTTATGCTCAAAGAATAATGAATACAAAATATGCATAGCTGATGGAATTCTCTGGACTCTGGAGAATCTTATTTCTCCTTACTATTTTTAAATGCTTCCAAAACTTGGCTCACACCTTCTTCATCTATATCCTTGATATTGTCCCATCAGCCGCGGACAACTTCCAGTTTCTCTTCAACTTCTCCAGCCCTGTCCCAAAATTCACTTACCATTTTCACGACATAATGTGCCTAAATCATCATCTTGGATAACCTTGATAACCTTCCCCTATCAAAGTCTCCAACAGACTGATATAGGGACTCCATCCATTCATCATATTTGCTGAGGACATAGTCCTCTGGGGTGCATGTCCTGGTGGTGAAGGGGTCGACTTGCGCTAGGCCTACCAAAAATGCCTGAAATAGGCCCAAAGGATATCAGGCCATGGTCACCTTCTCTTTTAGGGCCTTAACTAGTTCCTTGCATACCTTTATTTTGAGGCCAAGTCTGGAGTACTGGGCCTAGAGAGAATCATATGATTCATCTCCCAAAATTCCTACCTCTACGACATTTTCTTCTCTAGCATTGAAAACTTCCTCCAACTCGGCCTTCCACTTTTTGTATTTCTCCAAGTCTTGTTCCCATACAATAGCGGAGGCATTTTCCTAACTAAGGAGAATATTGATCTGATATAGATCTGGGAGTGACACCACTAAAAATTGCCTTATGCTAGCTATCTGTTCGGTGACCCACTCACCCATAGCCTGGGCCTTCTTCTTCATGGCCCTTAAAGAATCCATATCACCTTGTGCAAGTGGTAATATAGAGTTAGAAACTTTCGGGCAGACCTTGGCTAGGGGCTGTGCAAGTTCTGCCAGAAGTGCAAGGAGATTTGCATTGGTTTCTCTTTCGTCCTTTAACTTCTAGGTCTATTTGTTGTATCAAGCCTCTATTACTTTGGTGGCCTCCTTCAGTAGGTCCAACTCACCCTTCTTATCTCTTCTTCCAAATTATACCTCTGTAATGGTATAATCTTTGGGCCTTACAACTGCTGCATCCGCATCTAGGAGTGGTGTTGCGATTTCCACAACTGTACTTCCTGTCAGGCCAGTCTAGAGGGTATGGACCGTCAGGGATTTCTTAGGCCTTTTGGCCTCTTCATTTTGGGCCATCATCTTGACCAAGGAGAGAGGAATGCCTATTGGTACCATCAGGGCCTTTCTCTTCCTTGATTCCACTAGCCATTGGGGCGGCTGGGGTGGCTTCGCTGCTAGGACCTGGACATTAGGATTCCCTTCGGGATCTGGCGATGAATTCCCAGGATAAACATTGTTGTCGGTCTCTTTCTCTCTTTCTTGTTCTTTTTCCTTCTCCCCGGAAGCCTCAGTGTTCTTCACCATGTTGGCATCCTCTTTTGTGATATCTGGGGCTTCCTCTCTGCCAGTAAATAACCTGTATTCTCAGGGATTTCCCTGTCCTTCTTAGTATCAGTCGATCCAACATTTATATCTTTAGGGATTTCCCCGTCATTCTATTGCTGTTGTTCTTTGGCCTCATCAGCTTCATCTGCCAGAACATCTTCCTCCACTGGGACATCTTGTAGAGGTGGGTGAGGTCTCTGGCAAAAATTTAACAATGCGACCACCTTTACTACCTTACCGAAAGTACTCCGGGGCAACTGGTCATTTGGAGTAACCAAAGGCACTTGGAGCATCATGATTGGGGGTACGATTGATCCCGTGGGTCTGGTTTCCCCAAGCATCAGTTTCTCATCTGTGGTTTGCCTTGGTTCATCCTTAGTCTCTTGGACTAGTGTCTTCTCCTGCTCAGGCTCCATTTGTGTTTCCTCCTAGACTTCCTACTTTGCAAAAAATTCTTGTTCCGGGACTTCCTCCTCTGGGGGAATATCCTCTTTTTCTTGGGTGACAATCTCCTCTACCGCGTGATCTCTATCCTCATGAAGGTTCATGAGTTCATCTACCCCAAAGACATCATCAAAATCATCATGTGGGGGAGAGGAATCTGAAATATTGTTGAGCTCGGGGGAATCCAAACTGACATCAACCGGAGGTAGGTCGGGCATATCGGGGCTGACGGCTACGCTTGGGGTGGGGGTCATCTTTTGCTTCTTCTTCCTTAGTAATGGGACCCTGATATCCAAAATATTTGTAGACTCTGCCTCAGTGAAAGTCTTCCTACTCATCATTGTGGCCAACAATGGGGATCCTGCTGGGCAAGCAGATGCTACCAAAGTTGCGAGGAGGCCCTGCGAGAGTTGTGTGCTAATCTGCTGGCTCGCTAGTATCGTCGAATCCATTTGTTTTTTTAGCTATGCCATTATGGGGACCAGGACCAGAGGGGGTACCTTGGCTGGGGTATCTTCTTTCTCCTTCCCCTTTCTTATACTGGGTCTGGCGGTGACAATGAACCTCCAAACAATTGGTCCCTTCCGGGTGCTCTTGGGACACACTCGGGAAAAATAATTATGACTGGCCTCTATAATGGGGCGGCATACTCCTTAGATTTTTAAATCTTCTGGGGTGACCCAATCCACCAGAGGGAGATCCATTTTGTCTAACCCCTACCTTTTATATGATGGGTCCTCCAATAGCCTGTCATCTGAGAAACCCTTCAGGAAATTCTGAAGGTCAAGTACTTTCATCAGTCCTTTGGACATCCGCGAATGTTGGCGTGCCCAGAGATCAAAATTGTCTTTGCAATCTACCCAAAAATCTTCAATGTCTGCTATATGTGGTGGGGAGGCACGAGAAATCACCAAAGCTATCTTTTCTAGTGGATCAAAACCATTTCTAGTGTGGTCAAATTTGACCAACCCCAGACTCTTTAGTTCATTATCTGCCTCCTTTGTTGCGGCCAGACTGCAAGTATAGTTCCCACAAGAGATCGAGAATGGGACATTGGTGACCTTCTTCACTGTGAAGAGGGCACGCATCTCCAAAATCTTCCAGAAGAATTCTAAAATAATTATTCTATCCCTGCAATACTGAGGAAGAAGATAGGGTTTCCCAGAGAAGCCAGTCACCTGAATATACGTGTGTTGCTGGAATTGAATGAAATAATTTTTGTAGGTTCTCACCAGGTTCATCGCCTGTTGCGATAACCGGTATCTAGAATCCCAAGTAAGTGTCAAAATGAAGGCATCATTTACCCTACAAAAATTTGGGAAATTGAGCTCCCACTGGATCTAGGGATAAATATACCATGGTTTTAGTTGGCCCGACCCATTCCCGAGAATGCCCATTGTTTGCAAACCTAGAAAAAATGGTCTTTGTTGGGCCAGTTCCCATAGTACATAAGATGTCATGTGGAATTTTGAATTCTGGAGAACTCCTTTCATTTGTGAGTCCACATGGTTGGCTATGATAGCCGCCCAATTGAAGGTCTAGTTGCGGGTGGTGATGCAGTAGAGGAAGTAGTACATCCATGCTGAGAAATCTTGGGTATGGGGCTATCTGAAGATTCGACACAGAAATATAATTCCCGCCTAAATGGGTTCTTTGAAATCCCCATGGGGAATTTCCAACTTCATCTTTTTATGGTCCCTCTTTGGGGACTTCAGCCACTGAGAGTTGAGATATTTCCAGGAAAGGAGGGAAGCTCCTTCGAACTCCTCTAATGATTTGGCCCAGGTGAGAACAACAGATCATTTGAACTGAGGGATCCCCAACCCTGAAGCAAAAGTTGTTGCATCGAGAATGATGATAGTCATTGGATATTGTAACAGTCGGGGATCGATGAGTAGAACAGTCTGAGTAGGTGCATTGTAGAGTGTTTCCAGTTGGATTATTAGCTTCGATAATTGCACCGAACAAGGAAAATTTTCTGCCTTAATAATTCCGGAGGGGGCCAAGTGGATGGCCATATTATCTCCATCAGCCTTCAGTTTGTATATGACTTGAACTAAGCCTTTCATTTCAGCCCAGAGTCTAGGATCTGTATCTATTATTTCTTGCACTCTGGAGTCCACCTTAGACCCCATGAGAACACCCTCCTTTGAGTATTTGGAGGTCAGTGGTAGCTTAGCCAGCATCTTTTCGGCCTTAGTTTTTGTGGCCACCCGAGTGGGGGTAGTAGGAAGCTCCAGGCTATTAGGAGGAGTGATCACTTCAGACATCTTGATCAAACAATCTACAACCTGCAAGACCAAAGAACCATCAATACATGATATAATAATAATAACTTTACAAATTTTGGAGAATTCATCACCATTGCACTCCTGTCCAAAAAGCGTTAGCATACATCAAAATCCTAGAATATTGAGGTAAACATGAGTCAGATTCTGGTGAACACCTAGGAGCTCTAGGGTGTTGGAATAAATGACAAAAATGGAATGGAGACCTAGGGCCTCTCAGCACCCAGAGTCAGGAAGAGTTAGCCATTGTTGATGTGACCAGTAAGAAGTTGTACTAAGCTGACATGGGTTGTCACGTGGCCACGTGATAGGTCGCATAATGATATTAATGGTAACAAGTGGGTAGTCATGGGGGAATTAAATGCCAGATGGGATTGGGATTTGAATGCCCACTCATGGGAAGTTAATCCTTCCATTAAGATGACATGACAGAGGAGAGAGAAAGTTGTCATGATTCAAACCAGTGAGGTGCCGAGTTTGAATCATGGTGACTACCTCTCGATGAGCTCAACAAAGTGGTTCAAGACATTATGGAGTGTGATGAGCTTGACAAGATGGAAGGATATAAAGGAAAGATAAACCTAATGTACAGGGGGTCACAACATAGCGAGGGCCAAAGCACAACTCGTAGGACGACCGCAAGACAAATGACATATATACACTATTTACTGAAATCTACACGATGTAGATAATATACAAAGACCTCTATGGCTACCTTATAATAATGTATAACTTTATAACCAAATTACAACTGCATAGAGGGTGGAAAACCCTTTGTCAGAGCCAACCCGCCAATGGGAGGCAACAAAAAATGAAAATGACAGCGAGATGAAAACAAAACAAAAAGAAACAAACGAGAACCAAAAAATAGAAAACCAGAAAAGGAAAAGATGAAAGCCTTCCTGGAAACATGAATAATACAGGGAAGACAAAGACAAGAGGTGCTCTGCAACAAATTCACCCTCAAATGATCACGCACCAGCACCAAAAATCTCTGTTCAATTAACCATTAAGAACATGAGAAAAACATCATTTGTTCACCTTAATCGCCTTGAAGTCACTCCAAGTGCTCTAAGTGTTTTAATCATGGTAAATGTGAAAATGACAGGTAACTTCTATTTATAACCCTAGGGTAAAAATAGGTTTCATCCTTTCTGCAGACTCTGGAACAGGCAAACTTTTAGTCTCTGGGCCCCGGGATTCCATGTGACCATACCTCCTCGCAAAAGAAGACATGATGGAAGAGAATCCTAGAGTCTGGAATCCAGCTCTCAAAAGAATGAACACACTCCAGGACCGGGCCCTGAAGACACAAGAAGACAAAAGAAAAAGAAAGACAACCCTCACAGAAGCAAAGCCTAGAGGGAAAATAAAGAAAACAAAAGAAACAAGGGGAAGAGCAAAAGAGAAAAGAGGGACCCAACATTTTGCCTAAAAAATGTGGGGATGGGTATACAGGGCATAAAAAATACCAGAGCAATCGACAATCTAACAAGAGAGATACCCGAGACTACAACGAAAAAGGGAAGAAAGATTGTTTCCTAGTTGAGAGCAAAGTTGATGACTCTGACACCAAATCAGAAGAAGATGAAGAAAGGATGATTCAAATGAAGATGAAGAAAGGTATGTAGAAACTACACTCATAACTAAAGTTAGGAAAAATGATGTATGGATCATAGATAGTGGCTGCACTCACCATATGATCAATGATAAACAAAAGTTTGAGACTTTTGAATACTATAATGGTGGTTCAGTAAGAATGGGTAATGATACACCTTGTCCAGTTGAAGGTAAATGAACCATAATGTTGAATAACCTGATAAAATGCTTACTGGGTTAAAGGAATGAATTATAATTTGTTAAGTGTTTCTCAGTTGAACAATTCAGGTCACAAAGTAGCATTTGAAAATAAGAAGGAAAAGATCTTCAATGAATTAGGAAGGTTGATTGGTACTGGTGAGAAGACAAAAGATAACCTTTTCTATCTTGATGACACTAACACCACTTGTTTGATGGCTAGAAATGAAGACTTATGGTTGATGAACTATAACTAATTGCATGTTTGAAGATGTTAAGTTGATGATCACAGAGACATAGAAAGTTAATGCAAGACATTAAATTAGTTAATGTATTGTATCATCATTGATGTCAACTTGATATAATCTGTATGGTCATGTACATAATGCTAAAAGATTTCAAAGAACCAATGTATCAAAGGCTATGCTATCAGTAATGCAAAAAAGTTAGGTACTCACAAAGTGACTGTATACACTGACGGAGTGCACACCAATGGACAGAGTAAACCAACAAGAGGAAAGTGACAGTGTTACCTGACGAGAAAAAGCACAACATTACCGATGATAAAAGTCACAGTGCAACCTGATGGACAGAATCACAGTGTTTCCCAATGGACGGAGATCCCGAAGACAACTGAAGTCTCACCGATAGAAAAGTCAGTTGTCACCGATGACTAACTAAAGTATTGACCGACAAAACAAAGAGTTCAGAAATGACAAAATGATTAGCTTTCAAGAGCTAAATATAGACTTAATTGGTAGTTATCATTGTTTTAATCGACAAGATAAATCCAAAGATAAGTAAAGGATTTAAATCTATTTTGTCCAGTTGACAAGAAGATCTCTATGAGATAAAATAAGATTTTTTATTTAAATTTAATTGGCGAGAATTGTGGATCACGCCAAGATCAAGAAAGCCAAGAACCGGTGAAATCATGTCTATATAAGAGACAAGATAATTCAATGTGAAGAAGAGGAGTGACAAGAGAATAGATGCTGAAGAGATTCTAAAGGAGAATCAAGTCTTCATTTAGACCTGATCAATCAAGCTAAGGAAAGAGATAAATTATACAGACACTAACAAACAGTGATACAACATCACATAGTAGAATAGTGTGGAGCAAAGGTATTGAATTGATTACATTGATTAGAGAGTTAATGCACTTACAATAGATCTGAAAATCTGCAATCCTAGTTGTATATGTGAACAGGTCAATTTACTATTTCAATTTAACCATTGAAGCATCAAGTCTCTTTACAGAGCAGGACTTAAAAGTATTTTCTAATTGAGATACATCCCAAGGAGTATCAAAAAGTTTGATCATACAAAGTAGCATCGGATATTCTCGATACCTATTGATAGGCTAAGTGAGTGTTTGATCAAGGATGGTAGCATTAGATTCTAGAAACTAAGTGACAAACTATTCATTTAAATCCTCTAGCAAGGTCACACATAACAATGTGTTTGTAACCTTTAACAGGGTTGGCTGTTCACTGAGCTCACTTCAGAACAGTGAAAATTTGGGTTACCGATCCCAGTGGTTTTTCCCTTAACATGGTTTCCACGTTAAAAAACCATCTTTCAATGTGTTTATGAGTCATTACTTTATTATTTTTCATTTCACATAAGTAAATTAGGATTGATCGGTATACACTAGTTATTTATTGTATTTCGGTAAATAGAAAGACTGCTTATTGGTAAACATATAGTAGAAGGTTTTACAAAGTATTCTAACAAGTTGAAATTTGATATAAGTATTTGGAGGCATTCATCTTATAGGAATAAAGATAAATAGAGGTATAATGTTGTGGTACTAAGTTTTAAGGGTTGATTATTGGAATATTTTGAGGCCACTGATTCACCCCGCCTCTAAGTTATTACTAACAATTGGTATCAGAGCTTGTGTGCTTAGAAAGGGAGTTTAACAGCTCAAGCAAAAGATCACAAGATGAACAGACAAGATGTGTTGGGATGGAACTTGAGAGGAGCCCTTGTACATAGTTTCCTTTTTGTTTTCTGTAGGAGAAGCAGCAACAAAGAGTCTAGAGATCTTACCCTAGGTGAGCTTGGTAATAGTCGGGCTAGGGAAGAGAATGAAAGCAATGTTCTGAAAACATTGGTGGGATGAATCTATTTGTGTAGGTTCAGTAAGGAGGAGATAAAAAGAACTTTGATGGGGACTGAGTCTTGAAGAGGAGGTGAAGTTGAGAGTGACTTACCTCAGTTTAGGGTTGTGAACACCCTAAGGGATCTAGGAGAAAGATCTCATAACATAGCCAAGCTGGTTCTGTAGCAGCAACAAGACAACTTTCCACATCAGATTGGTATTAGAGCCCTAAACGATTTGGGCATGTTTTATTTGGATGTTATCTATAGAAACATCTATCAACTCATCCAAGATGGTGACCAATGCGGAACTCGCAAAAGATGTGGAAGAGAAAAAGGAGGAAAATAGACTCCTGAAGGAACAGTTAGCTGAAATGGCGACTAAGTTGGAAGAAGTGCAGCTCAAGACTGTAGCAGTCAGTGAACGGATGAGAGAAGCTGATGGAAAGGGTAAAGTAGTGATAGAGGAAGACATTATTCCAGAGCCAGACCCTGTTCTTCAAGGAGATCCATTCTTGAAAGCATTAAAGGCAATGAGTGGTAAGTCCTTAGAAGGGGTGCCTCTATTTAGTGGCAAGATGGAACCAAAATTAATCATGGAATGGATAGAAGGTCTTGAAAATCACTTTGACTGTGATAATGTGACCGAAGCTCAGAAAGTAAGAATAGCCAAGACAAGATTGAGAGGAACTACTCTCACTTGGTGGAAGTTTGTCCAAGATGAGAGGGAAAAATAAGGAAAGAACCCCATAACTAGTTGGAAAGGTATGGTGGCCAAGATGAAGGAAACTTACCTTCCTGATGATTATGAAGTGTAGTTGCACAAAAAGAGACAAAATCTAAGACAAAAATATTTAGAAGTCAGTTCCTACACCGAAGAATTTCACAAGCTATGCTTAAGGTCGCATGTGATGGAAGAAGAAAGCCTGAAAGTGGCTAGGTACTTGAATGGACTCAAGTGGAGTATCCAAGAGGAAATTAGTCTCTTAAACCCCAAGATTGTACACCAATGTTACCAGCTAGTCCTCAAGGTGGAGGAAAAATTCAAGAAGAAGCAAGATTCAAATAACAGAGGAAGATGAAGAGAGAATAGAGGTCATAGAGGAGGATATGGAGGAAGAAATCAGAGTGAGTCCAAACACACTGAGAATCAAGGAGAATCTAGTAACACAAGAGGTGGTTACAACCATGGAAGAGGTTCAAATAGTAGTTCAAGAGGAAGAAATAATAACCTAGGAAGAGGATCTTACTTCTCTTCAATGAAGTGTTACAACTGTCAGCAATTTGGACATCCTGCATATTGGTGTCCTGAAAAAGGTTCTACTTCTCAAAGAGGTGGAAAAAGAGTTAACTATGTCCAAGAAGAATCAAGTTGTAGCAGCAAGCCATCTGAGGTACCATTAGAATCAGAAGAAGGTGAGAACCTCATGATAAGGAGGACCTTAATCAGAGAGCCAAG
>MU223476.1:3814639-3833429 GCA_018584345.1 Thuja plicata
AGACTCAAGAGCTAGTCACTAGGTTCTATTTTTGGCCTAGAATGAATAGAGATGTTAGACAATATGTTGAGAGTTGTGTAGTGTGTCAAAAAGAAAAAGGCACATCTTCAAATGTAGGTCTTTATCAACCACTTCCAATCCCAACTAGATCATGGTAATGCATAAGCATGGATTTTGTAGTTGGTTTGCCAAGAACAAGGCAGGGATATGAAAGTATTTATGTTTTTGTAGACATATTTAGCAAGATGACACATTTTATACCTTGTAAGACCATTCATGATGCTTGTAAAATTGCACAACTATTTTTTAGTGGAGTGGTGAGGATACATGGACTCCCACTTAGTATTGTTTCAGACAGGGGCAACAAATTCATGAGCCATTTTTGGAAGACCTTATGGCAAAAGCTGGGCACTAACTTGTCTTTTGGATCTGCATATCATCCATAGACAGACGAACAAATAGAGGTGGTCAATAGGAGTCTTGGTAACTTACTAAGATGCCTCACAAAGGAGTATGGTCAAGAATGGGACCAACTCATTGGACAAGCTGAATATGCATACAATGATACAGTGAACAGATCAACTGGTAAGAGTCCTTTTGAAATAGTTTATGGATTTCATCCAAGAGGAATTTTTGAGCTTAGAGAATTTAAGGAAGGAATGCATGGTAGTGGATATGCTAAGGAATTTTCTCATTCAATGAGGGAAGTACATGAATGTGTGAGAAAGAATTTGATTGAAAATGCTGAAAAAGCAAAGCAAAAGGTGGATGCAACAAAGAGGGATGTTCAGTTTTAGATTGGAGACTTTGTGTTGGTACACTTGAACAAACATAGGCTGCAAAAAGGTTCTCCTCAAAAGCTATAGATGAAGAGGCTAGGTCCATGTAAGATACTTGAAGAGTATGGAAACAATGCATACAAGGTGGAGCTTCCTGAAGACATTGGGTTGTCACCGGTTTTCAACATTGCAGATTTGATAGCATACAAAGGACCAATTCAAGATGTTGATTAGAACCTTCAAGAGGTAATACAAGAGGTAAAAGATCTGAAATTAACCCCTACTCCATCTATGACAGCTGAAAAGATACTAGAGTCAAGGGTCTACAAGAAGAATAGGAACAACGACTATATGGAGCACCTTGTCAAATGGCATGGAAAAGAAGATGTTGATGCTATGTGGATTAGAGAAACATACTTCAAGAGGTTGGGTATTGATCGAAACATGCTCAATCTGAGGATGGATTAACCTTTCTTTTTTCTGGGGGAGTATGGTGCAAGAGCACACCTAACTCAAACCCCTAGCTCTTTATTTCTGGCATGTACTGACTCTAGCCAAGTCAGGAGAGTGTGTATGGAGCTTAGAAGGTCATTTGTTTTATTTCCCTAAGATGGATATGACTAGGTCAATCCATATCTAGATAGGTTTCTTAGTTGGTTTCCTTTAGTTGTGTGTGTGTGTGAGGTAGTTTTTTAGCCTCTGGAAATCCAACCAAGGCATTGGGAACCTTGGATAAGCTTCTTGGTATCACTGACACTCGGCCTACACTAGTGCCTAGTAGCTTGACATACATTGCCTAGTAGCTCGGCATAGACTTCAGCTCGGCCAACAATGCAGCTCGGCTAACACTTTAGCTTGACTAACATTGCAGCTCAGCTAACACTGTAGCTCGGCTAACACTTTTGCTCGGCAAACACTGATTTCAACTGGTGCTCGGCTTGCTTTACTGTTGGTCGGCAATATTCCGTCGTAACAGCTCTTGAAAAGTAGATCTTGTCTTTTATGGACAGTATGGTTAGTATAATGGTTCATGAAGATATTCTTGCGAATGAGTGGACTGTTAGGGTTGTTTTCTATGAGAGGATGGTTACTAATAACATCCAAAAGCATTCATTTCAGAGATCTAGAGAGTAGAGATTGTAGAAGAAGAGAAGCTACAGGAAAGTTAGAGATTTGCAGATTACTGTACTGTTTTGTTTTGTTTCCAGTAATGAGAAGTTACAGATTGTGTGTTTAGTGGATATCAAGTTTCTTTGTGGTTCCTTTTTGCATGCAAGTAGATTAGTTACTTTATTTTTTTTTTGCAAGTTATTAGTTCTTCACCCGTTCTGGGTTGTAAACAGTAATGGCCCCTCGAGATTCCTGAATCCATGGTGAGAATCATGTGTTGGGATGGAACTCTAGAGGAGCCCTTGTACATAGTTTCCTTTTTTTTTTCTATAGGAGAAGCAATAGAAAAGAGTCTGGAGATCTTACCCTAGGTGAGCTTGGAAATAGTCTGGCTAGGGAAGAGAATGAAAGTAATGTTAAGAAAACATTGAATAAGTGAGTAGAATGAATCTATTTGTGTAGGTTCAGCAAGAAGGAGATGAGAAGAATTTTTATGGGGACTGAGTCTTGAAGAGGAGGTAAAGTTGAGAGTGACTTACCTCAATTTAGGGTTGTGAACACCCTAAGAGACCTAGGAGAAAGATCTCAGAGCAGAGCCAAGCTGGTTCTGTAGCAGCAACAAGACTTTTGTCGACATCACTAGACTAGATATTTCACATGTAGTAGGAATAGTTACAAGATTTTCTACTAATCACATTGAATCACATATGAATTCTATGAAAATAATCCTAAGATATTTGAAGAATACCGAGGACTATGGCTTATGGTATAGAAGAGAAGGCAAATTTGAACTTAAGGTCTTTAACGATGCTGATTGGGTTGGAAACATTATGACCAAAAGAGCACAACTAGGGGAGCATTCTTTATGGGTGATAGACTTGTCACATTGATCAACGAGAAGCAAGGAGGCATCTCTCAGCCTATTGTAGAAGAAAAGTATGTTGCTGCTGCTGCAAACTGCTCAAATATTGCATGGATCAAACAATTATTGGAAGGTATGAATATGGAAATCCTTGAACTAGTAATTATCTATTGTGATAATACCAGTGCAATTACATTTCCAAGAATCTAGTCATGCATGCAAAGATAAAGCATATTTCTATCAAGTATTATTATTTGAGAGAAAAAGTTCAAGAAAAGGAAGTGATACTTCAGTATGTGCAATCAAAGGAACAATTAGCTGATATCTTAACCAAGCCACTGCCCAAGGATACATTTGAGAAAGAGACTAGGGGTCAGACCCTTGTCTACTGGTCAGTAATATGACTAGAAGGATGCATCAGCCTACGTATTATCAGAATATCATTCATGTTGATGCAAGCAAAGAGATGGTCTTCAAAGATACATCTGTACACAATAAGGTATTTATCTACACCAACCACCAGAGTTGCTATATTGCTGATGGATTGGGAAATTCAAGGAATATATTCAATGGATAGAAAGGATTGTTTGGCATTACTCTCAAATATTTTTTTGGCATTGTTGTCAAAGGGAGAGATTATATCCATTATCACATTATCCAAAGGGAGAGATGTAACCAAAAAGGGAGAGTACATACAAAGGGAGAGATTTCTAACAAGAGAGAAAAGAGACATCAAAAAGAAAAGAACAATCAAAGGGAGAGAGTTTGACACAAGAAGAGAACACATCACATCAGAAGAAGAAATATTCTACATCTATCCAATGAAGGGATTGAAGATAGAAAGATAGCTGCAAGAATCAAATCGAAGCTATGTGAGCTTACCAAGGACTAGATATTTGTATCGGTTATAATACATAAGATTGGTAGTTTGATGAGCTTCAACTGTTATATTTCATATTGTAGTAGTGATAATATAGTGTGATAATGTAGTGTGTTTCCATCAATGCCAAAGGGAGAGATTGATGAACTATAATTGATACTAATTAATTATAGTTGATATCTGACTTCAAAGAACCAATGTATCAAAGGCTATGCTATCAGTAATGCACAAAAGTTAATTACTAACAAAGTGACTATATACATCGACAGAGTGCACACCGATAGACAAAGTAAACCAACAAGAGAAAATTCATTGTGTTACCCGACAAGCAAAAGAACAACATTACCGACGAGAAAAGTCACAGTGCAACCTGACGGATAGAATCACAGTGTTGCCCGACGGACAAAGATCTCGAAGACAACTGAAGTCTCACTGATAGAACAGTCAATTGTCATCGGTGACTAACTGAAGTATTGACTGACAAAACAAAGAGTTCTGAAATGAAAAAAGGCTTAGCTGTCAAGAACTAAATATAGACTTAACTGGTAGTTATCATTGTTTTAATAGACAAGATACAACCAGAGATAAGTAAAGGATTTAAAGCTATTTTGTCCAGTTGACAAGAAGATCTCTATGAGATAAAACAAGAGTTTTTCTTTAAATCTAATTGGAAATAATTGTGGATCATGACAAGATCAAGAAAGCCAAGAACTTGTGAAATCATGTCTATATAAGAGACAAGATAATTCAATATGAAGAAGGGGAGTGACAAGAGAATAGATGCTAAAGAGATTTTGAAGGAGAAGAAAGTCTTCATTCAGACCTGATCAATCAAACTGAGGAAAGAGGTAAATTTTGCAGACACCGACGAATAGTGATACAACACCACAGAGCATAATAATGTGGAGCAAAGTTATTGAATTGATAACATTGATCAGAGAGGTAATGCACTTACAATAGATCTGAAAATCTACAATTCTAGTTGTATATGTGAACAGATCAATTTGATGTTTCAATTTAACCATTGAAGCATCAATTCTCTTAACAGAGCAGGACTTAAAAGTCTTTTCTAATTGAGATACATCTCAAGGATTATCAAAAAGTTTGATCATACAAAGTAGCATTGGATATGCCTGATACCTATTGACAAGCCAAGTGAGTGTTTGATCAAGGGTGGTAGTATTAGATGCTAGATACTAAGTGAAAAAATATTCATTTAAATCCTCTAACAAGGTCACACCTAGTAGTGTGTTTGTAACCTTTAACAGGGTTGGCTCTTCACCGAGCTCACTTCAGAAGAGTGAAAATTTGGGTTACCAGTCCCAGTGGTTTTTCCCTTAACAGGGTTTTCACGTTAAAAATCCATGTGTCAACATGTTTATGAGTCATTAATTTATTATTTTGCATTTCACATAAGTAAATATGGATTGATCGGTATACACTAGTTATTATTGTATTTCGGTAAATAGAAAGACTGCTTATCAGTAAACATACACTAGAAGGTTTTACAAAGCATTCTGACAAGTAGTAATTTGATATAAGTATTTGGAGGCATTCATCTTATAGGACTAAAGATAACTAGAGGTATAATGTTGTGGTACTAAGTTTTAAGGGTTGATTATTGGAATATTTTGAGGCCATTGATTCACCCCCCCTCTCAGTTATTACTAACAATGGTTGTGGCACAAAATATTGTTTCATGTGAACTTTGACAACATGATAAAGATAAGAAACAAAAGGAATGTTAGAGGCTTAGTGACGATGACTAATCCAAAGCATATCATGTGCAAGAATTATCAAAAGTGTAAGATGACAAAGTCTAGTTTCAAGAGAGAAACCCATACATCTACTGCAATTCTAGAATTAGTCCATACAGATCTATGTGGATCGATGAGGACAAAGAGATATTATGGAGATAGGTATTTTATTCTCTTTGTTGATGATTTTTCTAGAATAATGATAGTCATGTATTTAAAAGATAAATCAGAAGCATTTAAGTTGTTTAAGTGGTACAAAGAAATGGTAGAAAAATAAAGTGAAAAGAAATTGAAATGCTTAAGGTCAGATAGAGGAATTGTTGAGAGAAGAAACAGATCAATTGTTGACTGAGAAAGAACATTGATGATTGAGAAAAGCATCACTCAAACTTTCTAGAGGGAAGTTGTCAGTACTGCTGTCTACACACTAAATAGAGTACAATTGAAGAAGGACAAAAAGAAGACCCCTTATGAGCTTTGGTATGGTCATACACCCAATATAAGTTATTTTCAAATTTTTGGTAGTCAATGTTATATATTGAATGATGATAGAAATGGAAAACTTGATTGCAAAAGTGAAGAAGGTATCTTCCTAGGGTATTCAATCAAAAGAAAGGCTTATAAATTCCTAAACAAGTCATCTAACAAAATCATTGAAAGTGAAAATGTGAAAATAGATGAATTTGTAGAAAAGAATGATAAGGAAAGAAAAAAGGAACCAGAGGAATACAAAAGGTTTGTTTATACAGAACTTGACACTTTACCTGAGCAATAGTGTGTTTCTCTTGAGCATCAGAACATTGTACACGAGCATCAGGCTGCAATAATTAACGACTAAGATAATACTCAAGATGATGTTCTGAATAATGGAGATGAAAATAAAGGTGAAGAAGATAATCAGAATGATGAACACAGAGCTGAACCAAAACTTGCCAAGTATTTCAGAAGAAATCATCCACAAGATCAAATCATAGGAGACAAGAAGGCTGGAACAAGAACAAGAAGTAAGTCACTTAACACAAGATGTTTACTTTGTGATTTTGAGCCTAAATCTGTTTACAATGCACTTGAGAATGAAGAATGGGCCAGTGCTATGAATTAAGAAATAGAAAAAATTAATAAGAACAATACATGGACACTAGTACCGAGACCAGATGACAAGAATGTCATCGGTACCAAATGGATATTTAGAAACAAGCTAAATGAGAATGGAGAAGTCACTAGAAACAAAGAAAGATTAGTATTCAAGGGATATGCACAAGAAGAAGGTATTGACTATGGTGAAACCTTTGCACCCATTGCTAGACTAGAAGGAGTTAAAATCTTACTTTCTTATGCTGCATACAAATGATTCAAGGTATACCAAATGGATGTGAAATTTGCATTCCTAAATGGAATACTTGAAGAAGAGGTGTACATTGAACAACCAGAAGGGTTTGTTAATCCAAACAAGAGAAACATGGTATGTAGACTACACAAAGCCTTGTATGGATTGAAACAAGCACCAAGAGCCTAGTATGAAAGAATTCACTCATATCTCATTATCATAAAATTTGTTAGGACAAGTGAAAATAGCAATCTATACTTAAAAGAAGATACCGATGGTAATATTTTGATTGCTAAAATTTTTGTTGATGATATCATTTTTGGAGGGAATGAATTGTTATGCAAATCCTTTGCTAATGAAATGAGCAAGAAATTTGAAATGTCTATATTTGGGGAGATCAAATTCTTTCTTGGTCTACAGATTCTTGAACAAGATGTAGACATTTACATCACTCAGTCAAAATACATCAAGGAAGTGCTCAAGATATTCAAAATGGAAGATTCCAAACCAGTTGGAAAACCGATGGCTGCTGGATGCAAGCTGACAAAAGAAGACAAGACAAATGAGGTAAACCAAACCTTATATAGATCAATGATTGACAAACTGATGTATGTTGTTCACACTAGACCAGACATAGCACATGCAGTGGGAATAGTTGCAAGATTCTCTGATAATCCCAAAGAATCACATATGATTGTTGTCAAGAGGATTCTAAGATATCTGAAGAACACCAAAGACTATGGCTTATGGTACAAAGAGAAGGAAAATTTGAGCTACAAGTCTATAGAGATGTTGATTGGGTTGAAAACATTGATGACCGAAAGAGCACAACTGGAGGAGCATTCTTCATGGGTGACAAACTTACCACATGGATAAGCAAGAAGCAAAGATGCATCTCTTAGTCGACTGCATAAGAAGAATATGTGGCTGCTGCTGCAAATTGATCTAATATTGCATAGATCAAAAAATTGCTGGAAGGTATGAATATGAAGATTCTTGAACTAGTAATTATCTATTGCGATAATACCAGTGCAATAAACATTTCTAAGAATTCAGTCATGCTTGCTAAGACTAAGCATATTGCTATCAAGTATCACTATTTGAGAGAACATGTGCAAGCAAAGGAAGTGACACTTGAATATGTTCAATCAAAGGAACAGTTAGCTGATATATTCACCAAGCTATTACCGAAGGATACATTTGAGTATCTGAGACAGAGACTAGGGGTCCAACCCTTGTCTATCGGTCAGTAATCTGAATAGGAGGTTTCATTAGCCTATACTTCATCTGAAGATTAGTCATGTTGATGCACACATTAAGATGGACAACAACAAATACATATGTACATTGCAAGGTACATATCTACACCAAAAATCAGACATTGTATTGTTGATGGATAGGGAAATTCAAGGAGTATATTATGCAAAGAGATGGAAGATGATATAGATGATAAAATAAGGAGAAGTATTTCTGTTTGGCATTGTTGTCAAAGGGAGAGAAATATCTCATTATCATACAAAAGGGAAATTACCATTATAGAGAGAAATATCTCATTATCAAAAGGAGAGATATGATAAAAGGAGAGATTATATCATTATCCATGAAGAGAATTTCCTGAATTAGAAATGAAGAGTTAATCAATATTCTAAGGGAGAGAAATTGATTACAAATGAAATATCCATCTAAGGGAGAGAAGTAACAAATGGAGAGAGTTCAGACAAAGAGAAACAATGTTTTCAAAGGAAAAAGAGCTTATCAAGAAGAGGAATAGTTCAGGCAGAGCACATATCAGAACAAAGATATCAGATGATACATCTATCCAGTGAAGGGATTAAAAATTGAAGACAACCACTTTGCAAGAAACAAATCTAAGCTATTTTGAGCTTACCGAGAGCCAAACATTTGTAATAGTTACATTAGGAAATCTTGATGAAACTGTATATTTCATATTGTATTAGTGATAGTATAGTATGATAATGTAGTATGTTGCCATCAATGAAAAAGGGAGAGATTGATGACATGTAACTGATTGAATGTTTGAAGATGTTAAGTTGATAACCAAAATGCAAAAGGATAATGCAAGACATTAAATCCATTAATGGATTGTATTTTCATTGATGTCAAATTGATATAATCTAATTGGTTATAATCAAAGTGTCAAATAATTCAGAGAACCAAAGAGATAAAGAGTATGCTTTTTGTAATGCATAAAAGACAAGCATTCACTTTGTGAATACAAAAACTGACGGTCAGTGGAACCCGACGGATAGAGATCACTGACAGTCAAGTCACAGTGATGCCTAAGCAAGAAAACTAACAAGCATTACTGAAGAGAAGAATCACAAGCAAACCTGATGGCCAGAAACCTAGTGTAAACTGACGGAGAAGCCCGAAGGAACTGAAGTGTTGAACGACGCTATCAGAGAGTTAAAACTAAAAATAAATGGAGTTCACAAATGACAAAATATATAGCTGGCAGAGCTAAATATAGACTTAAATGGTTGTTATCATTGTTTTCATCGACAAGATAAGCCAGAGATAAGTGATTGATTTAAAGCTAATTTGTCCATTTGGCAAGAAGATCCCAGCGAGATAAAACAAGAGTTTTGCTTTAAATCTAATTGGAAAGAATAGTGGATCATGCCAAGTTCAATAAAATCAAGAACCTAACAACGGTGATATCATGTCTATAAAGAGACAAATCAATTCATTATGAATTGGTGTGAGGAGAAAAATAAAAGAGGATGCTAAAGAGAAACTAATAAAGAGCAACTTAATTCAATGATGATCAACAAGCTAAGGAAAGAGCTAAAGAATTCTGTAGACACCGAGCAACAAAGCATAGCATCACTGAGAAAAATCAAAGTGGAGCAAAGGTATAAACAGAGTTATATTGAGCAGAGTATTTTATGAGATTACAATAGATCTGAAAATTTGCAAGTATAGTTGTCTATGTGAATAGATCATATTGTTTTAGTTTAACCATTAATTTAGAAAGTCTCTTAACCGAGTGGGATTTAAAGATCCTTTCTATATTGAGATACATCCAATGGAGTATCAAAAAGTTTGATCACGAAGATAGCATGAGATTCCAGATACCTATTGACAGGCTAAGTGAGTGTTTGATCAAGGATGGTAGCATAGAGATGCCTGATATCAAGTGACAGACTAAAATTTAAAATCCTCTAACAAGGTCACACCTAACAGTTTGTTTGTAACCTTTAACAGGGTTGGTTCTTCACTGAGCTCACTTCAGAAGAATGAAAATTTTGGGTTACCGGTCCCAAGTGGTTTTTCCCTTAACATGGTTCCCACATTAAAATCCATGTTTCAATGTGTCTATGAGTCATTAATTTAGTGTTTTGCATTTCTCATAACTTAATTGTATTGATTGGTATACTCTAGATAATTTACTGTCTGTCAGTAAATTAACAGTTTACTTTTCGGTAAACACACAGTAGAAGGTTTTACAAAGCAATCCGATCAGTAGTAGTTTGATAAAAGTATTTGGAGGCATTCATCTTATAGGACTAAAGATAACTAGAGGTATAATTTTGTGGTACTAAGTGTTAAGGGTTGATTAATGGAATATTTTGAGGCCATTGATTCACCCCCCCCTTAGTTATTACTAACAACTTTCTCTTCTCATTTTCTCTAACTAAGAACAATCAAGAATCATAAAACTTTAAAGACTTGAAGAGTGAGATCCAAAGGTGAAGAAGCAAGATTTGAAGCAAGCCAAGTAGCCATTGAAGCATTCATCCATTTTCAAGCACTTCTCAAGCACTCATTTTCATCAAGGAGATCCATTGGTGGCAATTGAAGGATTCAAGCTCCATGGAGCCCTCTTGTTGAAGATTTATCCATCCAAATTCCTCCAAGACTCTTCCAATCCAAAAAAACCATTCAAAAATTGTGTTGAAGATCTACAAGAAATTGATTGAAGACATCCTGCATTCTACATTCTCCATTCTACATCCCTTTTGGTGCATACATACTTGTGGATTCACAAATTTGAATCCACCACAATGAATTCTACAAGCAAGGTGAATTTGTGCATTTACTTTGTTTTTATTTATGCAATTTCAATTATACTTTAAGGTTAATTCCAAAACTGGGGTTTGACCAAGGCAAACCCCTCCCCTCAATAAACAAACCATTCTTCTTGAAGGTACAGGTTCAGAACAATAGATCGGGGCCCAGATTTGGATACCCTTTTCAGAAAAATTTAAGGATCTGAAAACAAAATTTTAGTCTGATATTTTTAGGTCGATTATGCCCTAGGTTGAAATTGGAAATTCTGGGTCAATGGTGACATTGACTTGAGGGTACAAATCAGAACTGTGTCAGAACGAAAAAATATTTCTGGGTTTTGTTCGTCTCTACATTTCTATTCCAAATACAGTCTTAGATTTTCCAGAAACTCAACACAGGCTTTAGAAAACAACATTCTTCAGATCTGCAATATTTCAAAGTTAGTACATTTCTCCTATCTATTTCAATTAAGGTTATCAATCTTTCTTCATCTATTTCACATTCATATAAATAAATGGGTACCTAAGATCTTCCTTTTTGTCCTTATTTCCAAATGGTGTATTCATTTATGCATTGATCCTTCCATTTTGGATTAATCAATTTGGATCTTTCATTTGTACATCTAAGGATAGAAGGAGAGCATGTTATTTACCCCCTACATTTCAATAAATAATCAAATCATTCTTTTAAATGTAATATAGGATAATAGAAAACCATAAAATTAAAACATATCTATTTTCTTATGTTATAGACCGATCTTTCATGATGACTTGCTAAATGGGTGATGATGTTAAGTGAATTCGACCTCCAATTCATTTCTCAAAAGGTAATAAGATGACAAGCTTTGACTGACCTATTATCTTGCACTCCTTCACTTGATATCACTTCCAATTCGCCTTCTTTTCCTGATGAGTTTGTGCTTCCTATAGACATTGAAAATAAATGGGAATTTTATTTTAATGGATCTAGATGTCGAATTGGCTTTGGTGTTGGTGTCATACTAAACCTCCCTCGTGACAAATAATTCCTCTATCTTACAATCTTAATTTCCTTTGCACTATGAATATCGCAGAATATAAGGCCCTTATTGCTAATATTAAAGCAACTTCATATCTTAATGTGCAACATTTACGTATATATGGTGATTCACAGTTGTTTATTAAACAAATTCAAGGCATCTATCAAACCAAAAATACAAAGTTATCCCAATATCATGATCTTTCTTTGTCTTTTCTCAACAAATTCTAGTCTTATTCTATTAGTTGTCTACCGCAGAAATATATTAGACATGTGGATGTTATGGCAATTGTTGCTTTACTTATCCTGTTTGAGGACCATAGTGATAGCTATCATTCACTATTCATTATATACGCTGCCCAATAGTTCTAAAGAATCTAGTCAAGTTTATTGTTGCTTTAATCTTGATTCAGATGAATGGAACTCACATATAATCCATTACTTAAAAGATGGAACATTCCCTAAATTTTCCACAAGGAACACTAGCCTAATAGAATACAAAATTTATCTACTCAGTATATCATTCTTTCTAATGTCCTTTATTGAAGAGCTTATAATGGTCTTCTTTTATGGTGCCTTAACAAAACCGAGATTCATGTGGCCCTTAAAGAAGCACATTTAGGTTATTTTGGGGGAATTTTGGTGGTATATCTCTGGTTAAAAAAATGCTTCGTATGAGATATTATTAGAAAACTATGAAACAAGATTCTTTCTATTTTGTGAAGAGACGTCACGAATGTCAGCAACATCAATGTTTGTTTCATGCTCCTACTCATGAACTTTGTTAACATGTAGCTTCATGACCTTTCAATCTTTGGGGTTTTTATCTCATTGGGAAAATATCTCCTCCATCACAAGAACATATTTATATCATTGCAACTACTGCTTACTTTACTAAATGGGTATAATTTTTTCCTTTCCAATCTAATACAACTGATTTTATTTGTGCCTTCTGTTGGAGATTTACTTCTGGCAGCCAGTTGATTGTATGTTTATCATTGATGAAAATATATAATATACAATAGTGTTTTGTATGTACTTATCAGAATGATGTTATCAAGCCTTGCGCAGTTATATTCATGTTGTAGACATGTTGTTTATGTCTTGTTCATACACGCAGACTCAGTTATGAAGTTTCAGTTGTGTTGTGTAATTCTGTTAACGATAGTTACAGTTTCTGGAGTTTGTCTCTACAGAGCCGACATATTGTATTGGTTCTTGAGTTGCGCCTATCTTTGGGATATGCATGTGTATATTCAAGTTTAGTTATGAGTTGAAGATATTTATCTAAAGGCGCCAAACGTGTTTCAACAAGATTTTAATGTTAGAGTTAATTTGGTGAGGCCGACTTTGTGAAGTGTCGCATCTATTCAGTTTATATTGTGTGGTTGTAATTATGTGTGTGTGGTTAGTTAAGCCAACAAGGATGTTATGAAGAGTTTCCTAATAGGTCCCATGATCTCATACTTTGAGGAAGATACTTATAGTAGTTCATTTGTGGAATGCTAAGTGTGAATGAGAAGATAAGAGACAGAAAAAGTATAGAGCAGAATATCAGTTGTATTTCATTCATTAAGGATCTATGCGAATAAGAAGTGAAAGATTACAATACATTAGAACTGATCAAGACAGTAGGTCTACTCTATAGTTCATCATCAGATATAGTGCATATCTATTCTACAGAAGGTTGTAGCCTTCACCATTGAAGCAATGAGATTTTGGACAGTGAGTCCTCACCCTTAATAGGGTTATTTTTAAAAGACTCCTAACAGGGTCAGACCCTTAACCAGGTCACTATACTTATTGCATTGTAAATAACATGAAATCCTAACAGTGTTGCAAGATCTTCTAACAGGGATTATTATAAATAAGTATAGTTCATTATGGGTGTTAATTCCCACTGGGGTTTTTACCATTTGGTTTCCCTGTAACCAAATTGTGGTGTTGTCTATTGTGTTATCCGAATGTTCATTTACTTTATTGTATTCTAGAGTTAATAAAAGAAAATAATTAAATTAGCTGATAATTGATTCACCCCCCCCTCTCAGTTATCCTTTGGGACTATTCTAGCAATTGGTATTAGAGCCAAGTGCTTTGAAGAGAAAGCCTAACAGCTTAAGGTAGATTAGATGGCATACTTCAGAAAAGAGAGTCCTAAGTTTGATGGAGAGAATTATCTGGATTAGAAGAATAAAATGATAACACATCTACAGTGTGTTGGTTTTGACATCTTTGAGATAGCCACACAAGAAGTTGTTATTCCCTCTCTAAAAGACCTCTCCAGAGATGATGCTACTAGTAAACAAAGGGATACATTCACAGCCAATGTAGTTGCCAAAGAAGCCCTTATAAGTGCACTATCTGACAGTGAATTCTCTGAGATCAAGAAAGTAGACAAGGCATACACAATATGGAAGTATTTAGAAGACATGTTTGAAGGAGATATCCAAACAAAGAATGCACACAGGAAGACATGGAAAAAGAAATACAAAAATATTGAGATGTTACCTGAAGAGAACATCAGAGCCTACAATCAAAGGATAAATGAAGCAGTTTCTAGAATTAGAAACAATGGTGGAGAAATATCAGAAGAAGACATAATGGACAAGATGATGACTACTTTAACAACAAACTATGAGAACAAGATCAATATTCTAGATGAAACCATGCAATTTTCACAAGACTTCAAGAGAGAGACTTTGATCAGTAAACTCTTTGCATTTGAGATATCAAGATTGAAGACTGAACCGAAAAGTGAAACAACCTTCAAAGCCTCAGTTCATGGTAAGAAACCTTTACATATTTCTAGCAATACTAAGAAAGAATAATTTGATGAAGAACTAGAAGAAATCATTGCCATGATTGCTAAAAGAGAAAATAAAGGCAAAGGAAAGTATGAAGGAAAGTTGCCATTCAAATGTTTTTCATGCAACAAGATTGACCACTTTGCATCCAAGTGTCCCACAAGAGTAAATAAATTCAGATCTGATTATAAACCAAAATATAGAAAGGAATGCTATCATGTTGAAGAAGGTGTAACTGATGAAGATTCAGGAGAAGATGAAATTGGATTCATTTCCCTTAAAGACATGGAAAAATTACTTGAGGAAATGGACATTGAAGATGAAAAGGAAGCACAGGAGTTAGCCCTTATTTTCAAAGCAGACATTAGAACTAATTGGATCATTGATAGCAGATGATCTCATCACATGACAGGTGATAAAGATAGATTTGTTCATCTAGGCAAGTACAAAGGTGGTATGGTTAGATTTGGCGATAACACTCCCAAACCTATCATAGGCAGAGGATCTATCACCCTGGATGGAAAGAATAAGACATATGATGTTCTGTATGTTGATGGATTACATCAAAAATTACTAAGTGTTGGACAACTAATTGACAAAGGTTATCATTTGGAATTCAAAGAAAACAAATGCATTATTAGCAACACATAAGGAGACATGATTGCATCAGGCTCAAAGACAAAAGGTAATGTTTTTCAGCTCAATTTAGATGTAAGTTATTTTGTTACAAAAGTGGATGACAGTTGCTTATGGCACAAGAGACTATGTCATATCAATTTTGATAATATAGTAAAGATAAGAAATGTCAAAGCAGTTAGAGACCTTCCAAGTATTGCAAAACTAGTTGACACAATGTGTAGGGAATGTGTTATGGGAAAGCATGTAAGGAGTTATTTTAGAAGCAAGTAGAACTCAGCTGAAAACAAGTTAGACCTAGTGCATACAGATTTAAGTGGTCCTGCTCAAACTATATCATACTACGGAGAAAGGTATTTCATTTTGTTTGTTGATGATTTTTCAAGGATGATGTGGGTTGTGTTCTTAAAGGAGAAGTCTGAAGCCTTTGAGAAATTTAAAATATTCAAAGCTAAGGTTGAGAATGAATCTAGGATAAAACTAAAGTGTCTGAGATCAGATAGAGGAGGAGAATTCACCTCTGACCATTTTTATGACTACTATGAAGAACATGGAATCAAAAGACAATTGAGTGCACCCAAAACCCCTCAGCAGAATGGGATTGTAGAAAGAAGGAACAAGATCGTACTTGATATAGCGCGCACTATGATGATTGAAGGAAAAGTTACGTATACCTATTGGAGAGATGCAGTCAATACAACAGTCTATACTATCAATAGATCACAACTAAGACCAGGCACAGATAAGACACCTTATGAACTTTGGTTTGGTAATGTACCTACAGTAAAATACTTTAGAATCTTTGGCAGCAAGTGCTACATCAAGAGAGATGATGGTGTTGGTAAGTTTGATGCTAGAAGCGATGAAGGTATTTTCCTTGGTTATTCTACTAAAAGCAAAGCATACATATGTTTCAATTTAAGATTAAAGAAGATAATTGAAAGTAATCATGTAAAGATTGATGAGAAGTTCATGGTTCAAGAGAGGTACTATAAATATGCACCTATGATTAAGGATGAACCCAGGCCTAACAGTAAAGACACTGTTATTGAAGAAATGTTTGATTGCATTGATGTTTCATGTAATGAACCTAAATCAAGAAAAGAAGTATCATAAATTATAAATGAGGATGTCACACCAAAAGTTTCAAAATTCACATCTAGCTATCATTCAAAAGATGATATCATTGGAGATCAGAACAGCAGTATTTTGAATAGATCTAAAGCAAAAATTTTAATAGTGGATGAAGAGGTATGTTTACATTCATAGATTGAACCTTTAAATGTTGAAGATTCTTGCAAGGAATCTGATTTTCAGAAAGCAATGGAAGAAGAATTAGATCAAATAATAAAAAATGACACATGGGAATTGGTTCATAGACCTAGTGACAAAAATGTGATTGGAACAAAGTGGGTATTTAGGAACAAGATGAATGAAGATGGTACAGTGGTCAGAAACAAAGAAAGACTAGTGTGTAAAGGATATGCGCAAAGGGAAGGGATAGATTACACTGACACATTTTCCCCTATGAGTAGACTAGAAGCCATTAAGTTATTCTTGGACTATGAAACATTCAAAGACTTAAAAGTATATCAAATGGATGTCAAATCAGCCTTTCTGAATGGTGACTTGAAGGAAGAAGTCTACATAGAACAGCCAAAAGGATTTAATCTATCAGATACACCAAACATGGTATGAAGATTGAAGAAAGCACTCTATGGACTTAAACAGGCCCCAAGAGCTTGGTATGAGAGACTAGATGGTTATCTTACCAAGATTGGATTTAAGAAAGGAGCATCAGACTGTAACCTAATTCATAAGAGAAACACCTGATGGATTACTACTTGTTTCCATATTTGTTGATGAGATTATCTTTGGAGGTAATGACAAGATTAGTGCAGAATTTGCAAAAGAAATGCAGAATGAATTTGAAATGAGCATGATTGGCCCTTTAAAATATTTTTTGGGATTAAATGTAAAGCAGACAGATAAAGGAATATTTATAAATCTGTCCAAATATGTGAAGGAAATATTGAAGACTTTTAAGATGGAAGACTGTAAGCAAGTATGCACTTCTATGATAACAGGAAGCAAGATTTCTAAAGAAGATGACTCTGCAACAGTTGACAAGACATTGTATAAGTCAATGATTGGAAAACTTATATATCTTACTCAATCTAGACCAGATATATCTAATGCAATTGGCATTGTTGGTAGATTTGCAGTAGAACCAAAATAGAATCACCTAATGGAAATAAAGAGAATATTCATATATCTAAAGGGAACTATAGACTATGGTTTATGGTATCCTAAATCAGAGAATGTACAACTTCATGTGTATACCGATGCAGATTGGGAAGGTTGTATTGATGACAGGAAGAGTAATTCTGGAGGAGCAGTATTTCTTAGAGAAAGGTTGGTTTCTTGGGTAAGCAAGAAGAAGAATTGTATCTCTCAGTCAACAACAAAAGCTGAATATGTTGCAACAACATTGAATTGTTCAACAATGGTTTGGATCAAGTAGATGGTTAAAGATTTTGGTATACAGGTTGATTATCCTATTTTTATTCACTGTGATAACACCAATACTATCAACATGTCCAAGAACCCTGTGATGCACACAAAGACAAAGGACATTGAGATTAAATACCATTTTATTAGAGAAAAAGTTGTAGATAATGAAGTAAAATTGGACTATGTGAGCACCAAAGAACAGTTGGCAGATATTTTCTCAAATCCTTTATCAAAAGATATGGTTGACTACTCTACTTTTGGAGTAGTACTTGTGCCTAATTGTTTATGGCACCCTTTGCCATTGATATCAAAGGGGGAGTATATAGTAAGGGGGAGCATATACTTTGGGGGAGTATAAACATAGATAGAGGAGCTACAACAGTGTAGAAGAATCTTTGATGAGGATATTGAGAAGATTATAAAAAGAAAGAAGACACCATGTGCTGAAGATGTTTTTAATATCATATGTTGCCATCAATGTCAAAGGGGCAGATTGTTGGAGATTTGCTTCTGCCAGCTAGTTGATTGTATGTTTTTCATTGATGACAACATATAATATACAGTAGTGTTCTTTATGTACTTATTAGAATGATGTTATCAAACCTTGCGCAGTTATATTCATGTTTTAGACATGTTGTTTATGTCTTTTTCATACACATAGACTCAGATATGAAGTTTCAGTTGTGTTGTGTAATTTTGTTAATGACAGTTACAGTTTCTGGAGTTTGTCTGTACAGAGCTGACGTATTGCATTGGTTCTTGAGTTGCGCCTACCTTTAGGATATGCGTGTGTATATTCAAGTTTAGTTATGAGTTGAAGATAGTTATCTAAAGGTGCCAAATGTGTTTCAACAAGATTGCAATGTTAGAGTTAATTTGGTGAGGCCGACTTTGTGAAGCATCGCGTCTATTCAGTTTATATTGTGTGGTTGTAATTATGCGTGCGTGGTTAGTTAAGCCAACAAGGATGTTATGAAGAGTTTCCTAATAGGTCCCATGATCTCATACTTTGAGGAAGATACTTATAGTAGTTCATTTGTGGAATGCTAAGTGTGAATGAGAAGATAAG
>MU223476.1:3833548-3864745 GCA_018584345.1 Thuja plicata
GACAACAGGTCTACTCTATAGTTCATCATCAGATATAGTGCATATCTATTCTACAGAAGGTTGTAGCCTTCACCATTAAAGCAGTGAGCTTTTGGACAGTGAGTCCTCACCCTTAATAGGGTTATTTTTAAAAGACTCCTAATAGGGTCAGACCCTTAACTAGGTCACTATACTTATTGCATTGTAAAGAACAACTCCTAATAGGGTTGCAAGATCTTCTAACATGGATTATTATAAATAAGTATAGTTCATTGTGGGTGTTAATTCCCACTGGGGTTTTCACCATTTGGTTTTCCCGTAACCAAATTGTGGTGTTGTCTATTATGTTATCTGAATATGCATTTACTTTATTGTATTCTGGAGTTAATAAAAGAAAAGGATTAAATTAGCTGATAACTGATTCACCCCCCCTCTCAGTTATCCTTTGGGACTATTCTAACACCTTCATCCAAGATAACATTATTTCAAGATTGGGCATACCATCAATAATCATTAATGATAATGCTACGGTAAAATATAAAAATGGTGAACCCAAAATGTGGGGCATTTTGAGCTCACCAAGTTATGTGTACATTGGGGAAAAGAGGAAGAAGAAAGCGGGGAGTCCAACAAATGTATCCCTTGGAGGACCCAAATTAGATTAGCACAACCAAATGGATGTAGGGGTACTAATGAAAAATCCAATTCCTTTTAGGGGTTTCAATTCAAAGGTCACTTTGTTTTTACTTCATTGGATGTGCTTTTCCCTTTTGTTAATGTTATTTAGTTAATTTCTTAGATGAAATGCAAGTAAAGTAAGTACATATACAAGTATGGACATCAATAGATATGATCAAAATAAGTTATAAGAAATGAAAAAGAATGAATATACTCACCTTGAAGGAAAATGAAAGATGCAAGTTCAGATCTAGAAAATGACTATCTGACTATATCTGAAACTAAAACTGCACTGGATCTGGAATCTAGAGGATAGAATTTGTTGAGTGTAAAATGTTTGAGGTCCCAAGAATATGTTTACTTCCCTATTATAGGTCAACTTGAGGTAAAGGTCTAGGTAAACCTATACCTAACAAACTACAAACTAAAATTTATGGTGTGAGACAAAATCTGTAACCCCAGATCTGCTTGTTCTGAGCCCAAAAATCTAAAAGTCCATGAATCTGGGCCTGCACGCAAGAAAAAGGGAATTTTTTTGGGGGAAGGGGATTTCCTTGGTCAAGCCCCTATTTAGGAATTAACCTTAAAAATGAGATAAAGTATTTAAGGCATGTAAAAGAAAAGATGAATGCTAGTATTCACCTTTCTTGCCAAATCTCCATGAATGGATTTGAATCGGCTATCCACAAAGATGTATGAATTATTGTATGTAGAATGTAGAATGTCTTCACAAACACAATGGATATAAAATCACCAAATCATAGATCATGGATGTACATGTACTTGATATGCTTGAATGGAGATGGGTTTATAATGCAAGTGCAAATGTAAATCTACTCCTTAATGACCAACTCCACTATCTCCCATGAAGAAAGAAGCTAGATAAATGGAAGGAAATGCATGTTTGAATGGATGGATTAATGAATTCAATGAATCATTTCTTGGATTTCTTGAACTCCTTGAATGCACCTTGAACTTGAAATCTTGCTTGCAAAAGATGTAAATAGCTTACACAATTATTTCTCATGTATGCATGGGCATGTATGTATATATGAAACTATATGTCTATCTATATCAAATTAAGAGAAAAGACCTCATTTTACAGCAACTTGAAGTTCAAATTCATGAAGGCCAACAAAGGAGAGCAGGAAAGAAAGATAACTTGCATCGGGCCCGAGAGCCAATCAAAATTAACAACCCTGGGTACAGGTCAAGGTAAACCTATACCAGGTATAGGTCGAGGTTGACCTATACCTCAAGGTGTAAAAACCAAGAACAAATTCCTATATCCTGAGAGGTGTTGAGGGCTTTAGAGGAAATGAGGTGAAAATTGCAGAAAAAGTGGGAAATCAAGCACAAATGCATTCATGTTCTATGAGATCACTAAAATGGGGCCTATTAGGTTCCTTGAGATTCAAAATTAATGGGTGCTAAATTTTAGGATGACACATTTAGACGCCACTTTGGAGGGAGTATGAAAGCTCATACTCATGGTAAAGTATATCAAATGCATAAGATGGTCTTATAAAGGCTAAGGAGACAAGGAAACATTAAGACCCCAACTAACTTAAGTCTTGATAAAATCCAAATCTATGACAAGAGAGACATTTCTAAGAAAGAGAGAGAAGGGAAAAATGGGGTGTGATTATCCAGGCCCACTAAGAATTCTTGTCTTACTGTGAATCACACAAAAAGAAAGCTGCAAAAGATGACATTGATAGTCTAAAAAGGTTTGTGTGCCTTTCTAGTCAACCCATCAAGGATCCACCCTTAACGCTGCATCCAAAAGGGAATCTGACAAAAAGTGACTAGGTATTAAGGATTTATGTATCCTTAAGGGATCAAAAGTGTAAATGTGGGGATCAAGCCTTAAGGATTTGTGTTTTCATAAGGGATCCAAAATGTACAAGAGCATAAAAAAGTGTGTGTGTGCAAAATATGAGCAAAGTGTATGCCCACACATTAAAGCTATTGCAAGCGCCTTAACAAGAGAAATGGATTTAATAGAGTGTACCTGCATCCACTAAATATATTTCCACAATAGAATACCTTCAAGAAAGGACATTTCAAGGGAAATGAGCACATGAAAAAAAGAGAACACAATAGGGATCTACCAACTCTGGGGTCAGTAGGTCATATGAAAACTCATGTATATTAGAATTATGTCAAAATGAACTATCATCATTCCCCAAAGGAAGTAGAACTACAACACAATGGAAGAAAGAAACGTAAGAGACACGAAGAAGAGTCTTTATGGGTGGACATCACAAAGACCAAAAATAATACGTACTACCACTTTGTATCATCCCAAATGGACAATCCCAAAGGCACAGTTACAAAAAATGAAACATGTATAATATAACATGCAACAACATATAGAAGAAGAGAGATACACATAGAATAAATATTATAACATTGTGATTCCTTTATCACCTTGCGCAAACAGAGAAAAAATGGTCATTTAAAGAAATATAAACAAGACATATAACAAGCATCACATCACAGGAGAAAAAAATCATGAAAAAAAAGAAAAGAAGGATCCACTATACAAGAGGAGCTAGTAAAGCATATCGCCTACCCCCTATCTTGGTCCATAGTGTTTAGAGAAGGTGGGAAACTCACAAGAGGAGAAACATCAATCACAACAGAGGGGACAATAGCCAAACAAGGACCCTGTTGTGAAGAAAGACTACTATGCTCGTGGTTATTAGCTATAGATAATTGTTGTGAAAGCATAGATGGTAAATCATTATCAAGATCAACAGTCTCATACATATCATCAGAATAAATAGCATGCATATCATTGTTAGTATCATAAAGAGTATCTTATTCATCAATATTAATCATATTAGAATCCAAGATACAAATAATATTGTCATGTTTGTTCATTTTAACTTTGTTTAAATTCACTTGCTCCATAGGCTCAAACATGGGTTGATCAAAGTAAAGTAAAGTATAAGGAGGGGTAAGAGGTGAATAAATATTTTGAGAAGCATGTTCCCAAGCTCTAGCATGATATTTGCAACGATGATCATGAGCATGAAAATTTAATTTGGTTTTTCTAGATATTTGGGGTGGAATAGGATCAATCAACATCAGATCCTTTTCTTCTTTCGGAGGAAGATAAAAGGAACCAAACTAGGCTAAGAGATAAAAGGAGGAGGATGCGTGGAAGCAATATGAGGTGGAAAAGGAAGGACATAAAGGAGGAATAGGTGGTGTAGGGAGAAGGCCACGACTAGGATAATCCTTCATCTTTCTTAATTCATAAATATTTTGGATCTTAAAGTATTGGTAGGATTGGAAAATTTAATTAGGATGAACTATAGCTACTTGAGGCATACAAGGCCAAAAGACATCAAGGTTAAGCAAGTCACAAGGTACAGAAGGATGATAAATAATATGGTTAACAGTCATAATTTCTCCATTATGAGGAAATTTAAGGCATTTATGAACAGAAGAAGCTACAAATTCCATGGAGGTAAGCCAAGGAAGACCAATTTTAACTTGAAATTTATCAAAGGTATGAATGAAAACAAAATTAGTATCCATAGTTTTACCATAAAATTCTATGGATAATAAATGGAACCATGGGGAGGATAAATAAAATCATTGCAAGTTTGAATTAAAATATCAAATTTATCATAGGAATCCTTATGCAATTCTCTACTAAAAATATGCTCTTCAGTTATCACATTTACCATGAAAGTGGGATCAATAAAGGAACCATGGGAAGGAATACCATTAACCCTAGTGGCAATAAAACAAGGACCATTAGGTGTAGTAATTGCTTCAACATGATTAAAGGTAATGCAATATTAAGGTTGAGGTTGAGGTTGAGGTTGAGGTTTAGGTTTAGGTTTAGGTTTAGGTTTAGTTTTAGGTTTAGGTTTAGGTTTAGGTTTAGGTTTAGGTTGGACATTCTCAACATGGGTAACAACATGGTTGGTTTCTTCAACTTTTTCATCATAAACAATGTTTGTGGATGAAGAAGGTTGCACAATATTATTGGTCAAATGATATGGAAAAGGATTGGTGTATATATTGAAAATTCTAGTTAGGAGGTACAATTGATATATTTCCATGAATAACATTAGCATCAATGGATATAGCATTAGAATTGATGAGATCTTGGAGTGTGTTCTTCAAAGAAAATCACTTTTAAGTATCATGGCCAGTTCGATGATGGTATTGAAAAAAAGATTTGGATTCAAAGGAGTGAGGAAGAGGTTTGTTTGGATCAATTGGTTTAATAGGAGGAAGTTTAATAATGTTCACATTTATTAACTTCATCATCACATTATGTAAAGATTCAAAAAATAGAGTAAAATTATGAGAAGGTCTAAAAACAAAGGACAAAGGAGTCACACCTTTTGATGTTGTTGCCACATGTTCATGTACTGTATTAGATTAATTTTTGGTCTTGATGTAATTTTTAGGATTATGGAACTTGCTGGAATTGGATGTAGCATCACTCTTATCAATGAGAACAAGAGCCATTGGAGTGTTTCTCTCAAATTGACTCACTTGTAGTTGATAATAATGAAGCACTGCACATAATTGTGAAAAGGAGGAAAACTCAGTAAGGAGTATCCTATCCCTCATATATTTTTGTAAATTAGAAACAAATATGCATTGTATATCAACATCAGGCACAATATAAGAAATCTGAGCATGCAAATGCTTAAATCTACCAATTAAGTCACTAAATTTTTCTTTAACACCTTGTTACAATGCATTAAATTAGTCAAATAATTTTGAGTACCAATGTTATTTTGGAATTGTTGGATAAAAGAATTAGCAAGTTTTTGGAAGGAATAAATAGAATAAGGAGGCAAAGAACAACACCATTACAAATATTTGTCTCTAAAGGTTATAGTGAACAACTTAGTCATGAGCGTATAGTTGTGAGAAAAATCACTACATAGGGTTTGAAATGTTTTAACATGAGTCACCGGATCACCTTTACCACTATAAGTCTCAAGACGAGGGATCTCAAAATTTTGTGGGAGGATAGGTACGGTGATATCAAAAATCAAATGGTTAGCAATATCACATGTAGGAATATTGAACTTGGATTGAGTCAAGGAAGTAAGTAGTTGTTGCAAAGAGGACATGGTTTGAGCAAGACTATTTATTATGTAATTGGTGGAATAAAGGATATAAAGAGAAGTGTTTGAAATGTTAGGAAAGTTGTTGTTTAAATCAGAAGGAATATTTGAAGGGGCATTAATCAAATTAGGAGTTTTGTTGGAAAGGGAATTAGAATATGAAAAAAACACATTATGATAAGAAGGCATGGATGAAGGCAAATAAATACATGAAACACTTATGAGAAGTGAAGGAAGAATGGTATTAGGAAGACTCACATCTATAGGATTAGAGGATTGAATGGAGGTTGTTATAAGCAGTGGAGCATAATTGGAAATGCTAGGAACAAAATTAGAGATATGAAAAGAGGTTTCAACATGTATAGTGGATGGGACATAGCCTAATTCTTAAGCACATTCAGAAATAGGCTTAACATTGGAATCCACAAGGTGGTAAATAGTACAAAAGAGGTTAAGACCATGTTCATCATTAAAAATAAGCTTCCTTAAGGCCTGTAAAGAAGAGATAGTCTCTGGACTATGATTCTCTTGAGCTAGCCAATGTTCCAATTTTTCAAAATCTTGAGTGAGTTTGTCAACTTGGGAAAGAGGAAATCTTAAAGATTCATCTTTATCATTGGAATAATGAGAAGAGTTGTTCTATGTGAGAGAATTAGAATTATTAGGGAGAATAATGGTTTCATCAAGATTACTAGGAAATAAGGGAGTTTTAGGGTCAAAGGAACTTATGAGTCTATGACTTCTTTTAACCAAAATGCTATAGGTTGGACTCAAAGTGATAAAGCTCATGCACAAAGGTGTGGAAAGAAAGGAAACTAAAATGAAATAGGAAATGAACTATTAATTTAGCAAAGATGCAATGCATATAAAGTAGATCCTATGTCTAAGAACCACAATGTACATAAACAAGATCTAAGTGACAATGCATGCAATGAATCTATGTTATAATGCAAATTAAATCTAACTATCAAATAAAAAGGATGAAGCTAAATGTAAGATGTCGAGTTCACCAAAATGTAACATATAAAAATAGTGAACGCAAAATGTGGGGCATTTCAAGTTCATGAAGTTATGTATACATTAGGGAAAGAGGAAGAAGAAGGTGGGGAATCCCTCAAATGTAACCCTTGGAGGACCCACAATATATTAGCACAACCCAAATCGATGTAGGTGTACTAAATCAAAATCCAAGTCCTTTAGGGGTTTCAATTCAAAGGTCTCCTTTATTTTTTGTCCTTGGATGTGCTTTTCCCTTTTTTTTATATTGTTTAGTTAATTTCTCAGATGAAATGCAAGTAAAGTAAGTACATATGAAAGTATGGACAATAGTAAATCTGGTCAAAATAAGTGATATGGAATGAGAAAGAAGGAATATACTCAGATTGAAGGTAAATGAAAGATGCAAGTTCAGAAATGGAAAATGACTATATCAGAAATTGAAGCTGCACTGGATCTGGAATCTGGAGGTTGGAATCTGCTGAGTGTGAAAATTTGGAGGTCCTAGGAACAGGTCAAATTCCTTGGTATAGGTCAACTTGGGGTATAGCTCAAGGTTGACCTATATCTGATAGACTGCAAACTAAATTTTTTGGTGTGAGACAGAATTTGCAACCCTAGATCTTCCTATTCTGAGTCCAGAAATCTTAAAGTCTATGAATTTGAGCCCGCGCACAAGAAAAAGGGAATTTGTTGGGGGGAAGGGGCTTGCCTTGGTCAAGCCCTTGTTTAGTAACTAACCTTAAAAATGAGATAAAGTATGTAAAGCATGTAAAAACAATGACGAATGTTAGTATTCACCTTGCTTGCCAAATCTTTGTAAATGGATTCAAATCTTCTATCCACAAAGATGTATGAATGCTTGTATACAGAATGTAGAATGTAGAATGTAGGATATAGAATATAGAATGTAGAATGTAGAATGTCTTCATAAACATAATGGATCTACAATCACACAATCATATATCATGGATATACATGTACTTGATATGATTTAATGGATATGGGTATATATTGGAAGTGAAAATATAAATCTCCTCCTTAATGTCCAACTCTACTATCTCCTATGAAGAAATAAGCTATATAAATGAAAAGAAAGGAATGTTTGAGTGGATGGATGAATGCCTTTAATGATCCTTGCTTGGCTTGCTTGAACTCCTTGAATGCACCTTGAACTTGAAAGATTGCTTGCAAAACATGTAAATAAATTGCACAATTTTGTCCCATGTATGTGTGGGCATATATGTATCTATGCATCTATATGTATATCTATATCAAATGAATGTAAAAGACCTCCTTTTATAGCACTCAGAGTTCAAATTTGCAAAGGCTAACAAAGGACAGCAGGAAAGAAAGATACCTTGCATCAGACTCAGGAGCCAATCAAAATTATAGGTTGAGGTTGACCTATACTAGATATAGGTCAAGGTTGACCTATACGTAAAGGTGTAAAAACAAATAAAAACTCCCTAGATCTCGAGAGGTATATAGGGCTTCAGGGGAGATGAGGTGGAAAATGCAAGAAAAAGTGGGAAACAAAGAAAATATGCATCCATGTTCTTTGAGATCACTAAAATGGGGCCTAATAGTCCTTTGAGCTTCCAAATTAATGGGTGTTAACTTTTAGGACGATACAGATACTTCTTTAAAAAATAAAACTATGGAAAAATTCCTTGGAAAGTATCACATTAAGGATCATTTCTCTACTCCTTAAAATCCTCAATCTAATGGATATGTTGAAGCCTATAATAAGGTTATTGAACAATTCCTTAGAGAAAATATGAACAAACATGGTAAGGATTAGCACATTCAACTAACGTATGTGTTATAGGCTTATAGAATAATTATTCGCACAACTATAGGAACCACTCCTTATAATCTAGTTTATAGTGCATTTGTAATTATGCCCTTGGAGTTGGAGATTCCTTAGGAATTTATCTTAGGGGACTCATTAATAATGACACTTATAGAGAGAAACATATTCAATGACTTGAAATGCTTGATTAATAGTGTATTAATGCCTTGGAACATATTCAAGCATATCATAAATCATTATAAAGGCAATAAAATTAAAAGGTAATTGAGAGATATTTTCTATAGGTGATATAGTCCTTCATGAAAACTAACACAATTTTAATGCTCTACCTGAAGAAAAAAGAAAATCCTGTCTCAATTGGCTTTGTCCTTTCATTGTTACGGAAGTATATGGCTTAGCTGCATATAAGATAGCAGATATGGATGATGTACCACTTAAAGACTCCATAAATGCTATACATTTTCATAGTTACTACTTTCTCTCTCTCACACACACATTTAGATGTATGTTAGTGGTTTCTACACATAGATCACATACAATAGATAGATAAGTGATGGATTTTTTTATTTTTTATATATTTCTTTGTTCATGATAAAATAATGCTTAATTTTGTTTGTTTTGAACTCATTCTAGTAATTCCTATTTCATTTTGAATAAGGACATTACTTTATTAGTAACATACTTCTTAAAATCTTCCTATGTATAATCTATACTTGGTTTTAATGTTTTTAGCTAGGTAGTGTGTTCATTTTTGCATAGGTATATCATTTCATCATTGGAGTTGTAGTTAATTAGATACTGTGTTGATTAAATCACATGTATATCATTTTAGTCCTTTAGCATTAATGGGATTTAAATTATCCATATACATTTATCAGCATGTTTGCAGTTTCTTTAGATCATAAACTAAACCATATAAAGTTTATTGCATTTATGAAATCCAAAATATCTAAAACATAACATATGCATATAATTATATTTTTTTAAAATGTGATCTATATTAAAAAAATCATCTCTCATCCATGAGAGGATGGCTCCCTAAGCCCTCTGGCCTGTGATGTGATGAGGAGTGTGGAATAGATGAGTTCCTATGAGATGTTGTGCGAGAATGGCTCCTTGAATAGATTTGTGTCTCATATACACAGAGGGAACCCTATAACTCTTGAATCTCATGCTTGGCCTCTATAGCTCCATCATATCCATTATGTGCTAGAGGTTCTCTTGTTCCTCGTTCCCTATCTCAAATTATGCTCTCACAGGTGTGAATATATCCTGATGCTGCCCTCTATCCTGTTGTGGTCTATACTTGACCTACGAGGATGATGGGATCCACACTGATAGGGCCATGTCTCTCATCGCATGACTCAAAAATTCATTCCATCCTATTGTGAAAACTACAAAACATTCCTTTTATCAATAACAAGAATAATATATTAATGGATGCATTCATATTTTAAATAAATTTCATACCCAGATCTCCATCTTGATACTCTCGATCGATGATTGTCATGGTTTGTGGTGTTGCACTCTAGGAAGGTGTTGGGGGCATGGTCATTATACTCTATCCTATTGGATGATATAAGTTTTGGTTACTGATCATGCTATTGATATTCATGTTTTGTCACTGAGGTCAACATATATTTATGTGGAGAGGACAGACTGGTTACTTGACTGGAAGAAGTGTATATACACTGTATGGATGATTCATAATTATCAAAGTTGTTTTTATGCAGAAGGATGTGTGTTGACCTTATTCTAAGGTCGCTTGGATTTATGTTGCATATTGCGGATGTTATAGTTAATTTGGTGAAGACTGGTTTCTAGACAGTAACTATGATTCTGGACAGAGCCGGTCTCTGTGTTTCTAGTATATCTTTCTGGTGAAGATATTTCAGATGATGCGAGCTTACTATTGGATAGTTGACATATGTTGAAATAATAGGTTGAGTTTGATTATGGTTTGGTTATTGGTGACATCATATGTGGTGTTTATTTTGAAGGAGACCTATTTGTTGGCCGACTTCAGACATGTAGTGTGTAAAATGAATTGTGAGCATGGATTGCGGATCTAGAAGCATAATTGATGGATTGTAAATAATGTTTACTTGTTATAGGTATCACGTGTATCTTAGCAAGGGCTCAAATAATTATTTGTATATTGGAAAGCCTTAATTGGCCGACCTAATTAATTATTTGTGTATTAGGAAAGCTTAACTGGCCGACCTAATGAATTATTGTAAGAGGGTATATATGAGTGATCTTTTCTTTTGAAAAGATGTGATAGAGATTAAAAAGGTGAAGAAGAAGTGAAAGTTGCGAGGCTTGTTTGGCTGTTGGATGTAGAGAAGAGTTTATGAGAAGAGTACTTCATTGGAACTGACCAAGCAAAGACAATTGCTATCAGATAGTTCACTGGAGTGTGTATTTGCTTTATACACTTGTTCAGATTGTACATCCTTGAGGGTGGATTTAACCTTCTTTGGGAAGTGTTCCTTGGTAGTCAGCCTACTATTTCTTTTGACTCCTAATAGGGTCTGTCTCCTAACAGGGACTATGTACTGTAATGTTGTAACAAGCTCCTAATAGGGCTAAATCTTTAAACAGGAATACTATACTCTCAATACATTATTTGTGGGTGTTAATTCCCACCAGGGTTTTACCTTTAACAAGGTTTCCTCGACAAAAAATATCATTTTATGGTGTTGGCTTTTACTATGTTATCATTTACATTTGCAGATTTGGTTTATAAAGTTTAAAGTTTAATAATCTATATCACAACTGATTCACCCCCCCTCTTAGTTGTCTTGTGGATTGTTATTCCTAAAAATTGGTATCAGAGCTTGTGGTCCTTAGAGAGAAAATTTAACAGCTTGAGGTGATCCTGAAGATGACTTACTACAAGAAGGATAGTCTGAAGTTTGATCCTGAAAAACTTTGATAGTTGGCAGAACAAGATGAGAACACATGTGCTATGTCTGGGAATTGATTACTGGATGATCATAAAGAAGAATGAAAAGATAAAAACTAAGGATGAATTAGAGAAGGCTACTAAAGATTAGAAAAAGTTATTTTCATGTAATATGGTTGCAAGGGAATCTTTTATCAACACACTTTAAGAAAGAGAATTCACAGAAGTAAAGGACTTAGATTCTGCACATGAGATCTGGTCAAGATTAGAAGAATTGTGTATTGGAGACAAGTTTACTAAGCAGGCAAATCTACAAAACTAGAAGACAAAGATGGAATCACTGAGGATGAGAACATTGGGGTATATGGATAAAGAATTACTGAAGTGGTTATTGGTATTAGAAACTTTGGAGGTACTTACCGTGAGGAATAAGTGATTACGAAGATACTCAGATCTTTGACCCCTACATATAGAACCAAAGTACAAGCTATAGAAGAGATTATACCTTTGACACCAAACTTTACCAGAGAGATGTTGATTGGAAAGTTAACTACATTTGAGGCCGCAAAATTGGGAGACAATTTACCTAAAGTTGAGTCAGCATTCAAGGCAACCGTGCACAAGAACAAAAAGGCCTTATCTGGAAATGCAAGCACCAGCAGTAATGACCTAAGAGAAGAACTTGGAGCCTATGCAGATGAATGGGAATAGATACAGGAAAAAGAAAGAAATCTAGATGAAGTTGTGGCACTAATTTCCAGAAGAGAAAAGAGAAGTAAGGGAAAGTTTGAAGGAAAATTACCTTTGAAATATTTTTCATGTAACAAGATTGGTCATTTTGCATCTAGATTTCCTACAAGAGTTCCAAAGCACAAACCTAAATTTTTCAATTCTAAGTATTCAAAAGACAAAGAATGTTATTATGCTAGTGAGGGTATGTCTGATGATGATTATGGTGAATATGATGAAATTGGATTTATTTCTATTAAGGACGATGAACCTATACATGAAGAAAAAGCCTTAGTATCCCAAGTTGAAAATAAATCTAAATAAGTTATAGACAGTGGTTGTTCACACCATATGACTGGAGATAAAAACAAGTTTATTAGTTTGAAAAGACATGATGCTGGTGTTGTTAGATTTGGTGACAATACTCCTAAGCTTATTATTGGAGTTGGATCTATTTCTTTGGATGGAAAGACTAACAATGATAATGTATTACTTATTGACGAACTTAAGCATAATCTATTGAGTGTTGGACAGTTAGTGGATAATGGTTATCAATTGAAATTCATTGATGGGAAATGCTCTATCAGAAGTAAAGAAGGAGACTTGATCACATCTGGTACTAAATCCAGAGTTGATGTATTTGAATTGAGCACATCTGAAGCTTCTTGTTTTATTGCGAAGGTTGATGACAGTTGGTTATGGCACAAAAGATTTTTTCATGTTAACTTTCATAAAATTGTGAAGGCAAGTATGACAAAAGCAGTAAGAGATCTACCTAAGATTGTAAATCCATCTAACACTATGTGTAGAGAGTGTGTTATGGGGAAGCAGACTAGAAGCACTTTCAAAAGCAAAGCTTATTCAGAAAAAGGGAAGTTGGATCTGGTACATACAGATCTGTGTGGTCCTACATGAACAAGATCATACTATGGTGAAAGGTACTTTATACTATTCATTTATGACTTTTCTAGAATGATGTGGGTTACTTACTTAAGGGATAAATATGAAGCATTTCACAAATTCAAGTTATTTAAAGAAAAAGTTGAGAATGAATCTGGTTTGAAGATAAAGTGTTTGAGATAAGAGAGGAGGAGATTTTACATCAGAGCTATTTAATACATACTATGAAGAGCAAGGAATATACAGACAGACATCAGCCCCTAGAACTCCACAAAAGAATGGGATAGAAGAGAGAATAAATAGAACTATATTAGATGTTGCAAGGACTACATTGGTGGAAGGAAATGTGTCACATGTTCACTAGAGAGAAGTAGTTGGGACTGCTCTATACACACTAAACAAAATTTAGATCAGAGAAGGTACAAGTAAGACTCCTTATGAATTATGGTTTGATCATACACCTACTGTAAAATTTTTAAAATAATTGGAAATAAATGTTATATCAAAAGAGATGATGAAATAGGCAAGTTTGATGCTAGAAGTGATGAAGGAATATTTCTTGGTTATTCCACTAAGAGTAAAGCATATAAATGTTTCAATCTGAGATTGAGAAAGTTAATTGAAAGTGCCAATATGAGGATAGATGAAAAGTTTTAGATTTAGGAAAGGATGTATGACTATGGTCAGATTACAGAAACAAAAGTGGTTACTAATAAACCTAAATAATCTTTGATGATTGATAATGAGATTGAAGAGGAACAAATTGAAGCCACTAAGACATTGAAGACACCAAGGTATGTTAAGAAGAACCATCCTGAAGATCAAATTATTGGTGATGCAAATAAAGGCATGATGACTAGATCTAGAGCTAGAGATGAGGTTTGTTTGATTTCTCAAGTTGAACCAAAAGACTACTGATGAAGCATGTAGAGATGAATCTTGGACTAAAGATATGGAAGAAGAACTTGAACAGATAAAGAAAAAAAATACTTGGGAATTGGTTCCAAGACCTAAAAACAAGAACTTGGTTGGTACTAAATGGGTTTTTAGAAATACGATGGATGAGGAAGGAACAATGGTGAAAAACAAAGCAAGACTGGTATGTAAAGGCTACTCACAACAAGAAGACATAGACTATGAAGAAATATTTTCTCCTGTTGCTAGATTGGAAGCTGTTAGATTATTTCTTGCTTATGCTGCACATAAAGACTTTAAGGTTTATTAGATGGATGTGAAGTTAGCATTCTTGAATGGTAATCTAGAATAAGAAGTTTACATTGAGAAACCTGAAGTTTTTCCTTTGACATTTTATGAAAACATGGTTTGCAGATTGAAGAAGGCACTATATGGAATGAAACAGGCACCAAGAGTATGGTATGCAAGACTAGACAAATATCTACTTCATCTTGGTTTCAGAAAAGGTAATGCAGACAATAATTTATATTTGAGAACCGATGAAGATGGAATCTTGATTATAGAAGTTTTTGTTGATGATATCATTTTTGGAGGCAATGATAAGATGAGTAAGATGTTTACTAAAGAAATGAAAATGAATTCGAGATGTCAATGATTGGTGAGATGAAATTTTTTCCTATTTTGCAAATTAATTATAGTAAGAATGACATTTTTATATCTCAGACCAAGTATCTTAAGGAATTGTTGAAAAAGTTTGGAATGGAAGATTGTAAACCTGTTGGGACACCTATGGTGACTAGAAACAAACTAACTAATACTGATGAGACTCAAAGTGTTTTTCAGACTAAGTACAGATTGATGATTGGAGGTCTACAATATCTAACTCACACCAGAGCAGATATTACCAATGCAATTGGAATTGTTGCTAGATATCAGGCAGATCCTAAATAGACACATTTTTTTGCTGTGAAAAGAATTTTTAGATATTTGAAAGAGACAATAGAATATGTACTATGGTTTGAAAATCAGAAGATTTTACTTTGTAGGCTTATACTGATGTTGATTGGGTAGGTAATGTGGATGAAAGGAAGAGTACAAGTGGTGGTGCATTTTTCCTTGGAAAAAGATTGGTTTCTTGGTTGAGAAAGAAGTAGAACTATATTGCTCAATCTACTGCTGAGTCAGAGTATGTTGTTGCTGCAATAAATTGTACACAAGTTGTTTGGATGAAACAAATGTTGCAGGACATTGGAATAATTTTCAAAGAACCAGTGGTTATCCATTGTGATAACACTAGCACAGTGAATATGTCGAATAATCCTGTAATACATTCAAAGACTAAACATATATATATTAAGTATCATTTCTTGAGGGAGAAGGTAGCAGATAAAGAGATTAAACTGGACTATATTAGCACAAAGGAACAGATAGAAGATATATTTACTAAACCTTTTCCAAAAGATGCCTTTGAATATCTCAGAGGCATGCTTGGGGTGGTGGCCCCTCCCAGTGGTAATTAAAATATGTAGATGTGCATCAGTCTAGTGGATCTCAGAGCTATATCATTCTTTGGACTTGATGTATGGATCTACTCCTTAGGGGGAGTGATCACAGGAGAACACTGTGGAGTACATTTGGGTGATCTTGCACCTGGTTGATGGACATGAAGATTTGAAAAAGATATACCTTATAGAAGACTACAAATGAGTTATGGAGCCCTTTTCCATTGTTGCCAAAGGGGGATGGAATCTATGTGAAAATCCCTACTATTTTGAGAAATTTTTGTTCAGGATATTGAGAAGATTGTATTGAGAGAGAGTACTTTTTGGTTGATTCATATGGATTTTCCCATATGTTTCCATCAATGCCAAAGGGGGAGATTGTTGGATGATATCAGTTTTGGTTACTAATCATGATATTGATATTCATGTTTTGTCACTGATGTCAACATATATTTCTGTGGAGAGGACAGACGGGTTACTTGATTGGAAGAAGTGTATAGACACTATATGGATGATTCAGAATGATCAAAATTAGATTTATGCAGAAGGATGTGTGTTGACCTTATTCCTAAGGTTGCTTGGATTTATGTTGCATAGTGTGGATGTTACAGTTGGTTTGGTGAAGATTGGTTTCTTGACTATAACTATGATTTTGGACAGAGCAGGTCTCTGTGTTTCTGGTATATCTTTCTGGCAAAGATATTTCAGATGATGTGAGATTACTGGTGGATAGTCAACATATGTTGAAATAATGGGTTGAGTTAAATTGTGGTTTGGTTATTCATGACATCAGCTATGGCGTGTATTTTGAAGGAGACCTATTTGCTGGCTGACTTCAGACATGTAGTGTGTAAAATGAATTGTGAGCGTGGATTGCAGATCTGGAAGCATAATTGGTGGATTGTAAATAATTTTTACTTTTTATAGGTACCATGTGTATATTAGAAAGGGGTCAAATAATTATTTGTATATTTGAAATCCTTAATTGGCCTACCTAATTAATTATTTGTGTATTAGGAAAGCTTAACTGGCCGACCTAATGAATTATTGTAAGAGGGTATATATGAGTGATCTTTTCTTTTGAAAATATGTGACAAAGATTAAAAAGGTGAAGAAGAAGTGAAATCTATGAGGCTTGTTTGGCTGCTAGATGTAGAGCAGAGTTTATGAGAAGAGTACTTCATTGGAACTGACCAAGCAAAGACAATTGCTATCAGACAGTTCACTAGATTGTGTATTTGCTTTATACATTTGTTCAGATTGTAAATCCTTGAGTGTGGCTTTAACCTTCTTTGGTAAGTGTGCCTTGGTAGTGAGCCTACTATTTCTTTTGACTCCTAATAGGGTCTGTACTATAATGTTGTAACAAGCTCCTAATAGGGCTAAATCTTTTAACAGGGATACTATACTCTCAGTACATTATTTGTGGGTGTTAATTCCCACTGGGGTTTTACCTTTAATAGGTTTTCCTCGATAAAAAATATTGTGTTATGGTGTTGGTATTTACTATGTTATCATTTACATTTGTAGATTTGGTTTATAAAGTTTAAATTTTAATAATCTATATCACAACTGATTCACCCCCCCTCTCATTTATCTTGTGGACTGTTATTCCTAACATATCCTCACTTGTAGATGCATCTTACTACTGGATACTCTGATATATCTCTATGTGGGCATCTCCTCAAGGGAGTGGTATTTATATCCTCCTCCTCATCCTCAGCTCCTCCATGGTCTCATCCTAGGGGTGCCTCCTTAGCCTCTCCTACTAGCTGCTCGTCCTGGCTGATATCCTCATCCTCTTTGGTCTCCTTATCATCTCTGACTTGTAGCCCCAGTCTATTCTATGGATTGGGGTCACCTATAGGGTAGTCATCATGGAAGATGAGGGATACTCCATGATATATCAAGTATCTAGTGTACTCCCTGAGTACTCCATGATTTGGGACATCCTTCGATATCAGTTTATCTCATTTCTCCTCTGCCTCTAAATCTATGTCCTCTATCTCATCTAGTTTGGGCCTTGGGAAGGCCCCAGGTATTGATCTAAATCATTAAGGGTTCATATATATGGACACTACCCATGATACACCCTATAGAGAGTCAAACTGTCATCTCACCCTATCATAGCAGAATGACATTATAACATAGCTATGTTGTCCCTCTAGCCACCTATCTCACTACATACATGTTATCTACCTAGCAATATTTGTCTAAATTTGGAGTCTCTTGTGGGGTCTCCATATGATATCAATCATCTGTAATCAATTGATGATGATCCTCTAGTATAAAAAATCACCCCACTACCACACTGAGCTCAACAAATATAAAAAATATCGTAGATCTATCTGATCTACCTCTATAGGGAAACTGACTGGTCGTGTACATGTGATGTGCTTGAAGGCCCATAGCTATAGAAGAGTGCATGTGATTAATCTCTTTTGATGGTAGCAGACAAACTTTCCAAGTTCATAATACAAATGTTCTAGCATGCTCCTACCCCATGAATACATAGTGTGACATCACTCCATAGCTCAAACAATATGTGTCAGCCCCACCTAAACTATAGTACCTCTAAAATATGGGGTCACTATAAATGAAATGGTACACAATATCACCTTATGAAATAGAGGAACATTCTTTGTAAAATAAATCAATGGATCTAGGAATATCTGATGTGGTCACCAAGTCATAAATGTGTTGCCTAGGCAATACATATGATCTGAAACAATCTCATCATCACATTGAGAGGTAGAAATTCTCATGGACCTCCCTCGCATTGGTAGTCTCATGATGTGATAAACATCCTCTATGGCGATGGTCATCTTTTTGATGGGAATATGAAAAGTGGAGGTATCCTCATCCCACCTCTCCATCAATGTTGTCAATAATGTACTATGGTATCTCATCATTGGTAACCAATATGCCCAGTATAGCATGGTAGCCCACAACATGATGAGATCATCAGCCTCTAGATCATGTATGTATGATCTAAGTGGTGCAAGATCACCTAGGGTTAAAGCCCTTATTTTTGTTGTGTTGTGTTTTGTTTTGGTTGATTAAGGAGTTTAGGAAAGTTTAGGATGGTTTTGAAGTAGTTTAGTAGTGATGTGTTTAGGTTTTTGGTGGATCTTGTCCTAGTGACCTTTGTAAAGCCCTATTGGACAAAATGAGTCAAAATGTGTGTTGGGAAACCAATATGATTAAGGGGGAATTTTTAGGTTATTTTGAGTCTCAGGACACAAAATTAGACCATTTTTAATCCATCCATAGAGGTGGAAGCATGAGAAGGAAAAATGCAAAAAAAGTAAAAGTTGCTCAAGCAATATTTGCAACTTTTGGAAAAAAGTTGCGGTGTGCCAAAAATCAGTTGTTGATCAGTTTGGATGGTTGTCTTGGAAAGAGGAAGGTTATTTAAGGTCCTTCTTGGTGTTGTCCAAGGGTTGGAAGTTTTTTTTATCATATTTTCAAGTAATAGAATAGTTGCAGAACTCAGTACAAACACAGTTTATGAGTTTTCTTTTGAATAGATAACTAAATGGATTTAATTGGGAAAGATATAATTATAATTATCTTCTGATAGTTTTTTCCTAGTTCTATGTGCATTAGTTTTGTTTTTCAACCCCATTTTGAGTTTGTAGATAAAATTTGTTGAAGTTTTGAATTCTCTGGTCCATTCTGGACTGTATATAGGAAAATGGCTCCTCTGAGACTTTCCCACCATGGCATGTAAATGGGACTAAAAGGAAGGAAAGAGGATTAATTGTACATAATTTTTCATTTGGTTTTAGTTGCAGTAGAGTGAAGGATGAATTATAATCTCTTGCCCTAGGCGAGCTAGGCTATAGTCCGGCTAGGGTCAAAATAGTATCAGTGAATTAAATCTTGCAGGGTTGGATTGGGAAGAGTAATATAGTGATTGGAAGATGGAGTATGAGAGGATAAAATACCCTTAGAGAAGTGGTGATGACCAATGAATCTATTTCATAAGTTTTTAAGAAGTTTTGCTTCAGACTGGACAATTATCCCTATTTTAAGGACACAGTCCCTAAGGGTTTTAAGGTGTTGTACAAAAGAATTGGGTCACCCAAACCCTAGAAATAGTTTGTAACTAAATAATAAGTATCTAGATCCAATAATAGATTTTGGGGTTCTTTGCAAAGTTTGTGAGATAATCTAGTTTTTGAGCCTGAATCGGGTTACACGAAACTATAAGGCATATTCCTAGTTTTTAGGAACTCGATTGGTGGTTGGATGAATGAATTATCCTAGTCTTAAAGAATGGTTTAAAATATCCCAAAATGAGATGAATACGATATTTCAAATCAATGGAAGTGTATTGGTTTGATTTAGTGGAATCTACTTGTGAAGGTTCAGTGAGTACTAAAGATCCTATTGGTAGAGGGGTTCAGGAATTAAAGGGTAGAGAACTTGGTGTCTTTTCCTTAGGATTAGGGTTAAGTGGAAGCCCTATTAGGTTTATAAAAGAGGCCTTGGAAGAGATTCAAGTTGACTCTAATTTTAGAATAACACCTCTATCACTAAGGTAGGACATCACCTCGGTACCAAAACATTATCTCATCACAGGACAATCCTGTAATCACAGGACAAGAAACATGGGTTAATAACCGACAAACATAACGAATACTCCTACAAAAAATATAACAACATTTATGTTCTGGGTGTAGAATGTCTAGGAGGCTGCAGAATTCTTTTAAGGGTACATATGACTCCTAGGGTGTAGAACACCTCCCAGGGTGCAGAACATCTTGGATTAGAAAACCACCCTAATCTACGTATGGTATCTTATCTATAAAATTTAAAAACATAACAAAAAAAAAATAGCAGTGGTTCGTGACATACCTCATCAGGTGATGTCCCCTCCTCGATGGCTCACATCAGATTCTCAATCCTTGTGGAGTGCACTAGTTTCTTGATCGACATCCTCTTTCTCCTTCACAACTACAACAAGACAAAAGGTATGAAAATGGCATTTGCAAAGGTGAGTTACCTACTTATAGTCATTTTTAGTCATGCATTTTTAGTTTTAATTAAATTTTTCAAGCTTAACTAATGTTTCTATATTCTTAATCGATCAAATCTTGAGCTAGAAAGCTCCAATTCTCACATCATTTATTGCATTGGGATCGTGATTCGGTTTCGTAGCTATCTAAATTATCTATAGGTGGTTTTGAGTCTATCACAAATCCTATTGATATAATTTTATATACATTTGCATTCACAATTCATTGTGATAAACATGATACCCTATACCTTCTTGACTAGCTAGCCGAAATAGGGGGCATATAGCTACCCATGAATTTCATCACTTTCTCTAGTAAGCCAAAGGTGGTTTATGATTTCAAACTAACAAAGTGGTTTTGTAGAATGTGTCTCCTAACATTTCTTGTAGGTATTGAATTTTGGGGGCCTGTATCCAACAACTTTGGAATATCCTTTTTCATTTACTATTTATGTACTTTAGCTTGCATATGCACGTAGTGTCATATCCAACTAAAGTGGACACTAAATGTACCATCTGAAATTGTAAGCACCTCAGTTGAGAATAATTTCATAATTTTTTAGCACCCTCTTTAGTATGTTTCACTATAGTTTGCATTATAGGACCTCACATATGCACTTAATGAACACCTAAATTTAAATTTAAATTTTAATCTTCTCTCTGTTCAATCTTTTGCAAAATTGAGGTAAGCTCTTATTTCTAAGAAAGTTCTTCCCTTTTTCATCCAATCCAACATGTTGTTTCATCTCCTAGGATCTGTTGAACAATTAGTGGCCTTTTTATTATCTCTCAACCTTGGAACTGGCTATCAGCCCGAGACCTATACCCTAGGCTATGTGGGATCTCCTGACCAAATTTGGCCCATTTTCCTATGGTGCACAACATTTCAAACATTACGTACCTAGGTGAAGAACATTTCAAATGTTTTGTACCTTGGATTTTGGGCCCAAATTTGAATTCAAACCTTGAGTTGGAATTTTAGAGGTATTTCTAGATATACAATTAGTTTCCACATCTAGATCTTTCTGATGTACTAGAAAAGCAAGCATGATGCTTCATTTGCAAGATATGAAATCAATTGCAAGGTGAAGATGCCAATTCGAGTCTATCTCATGAAGTGGAGGCTTGTGGAATTGGATTCATAACAGATCTTCATCAAGTGAATCTCTCAATCAGGAATAATTCTTTCAATTTAAGCATTCAAGCACTGTTTATAACATCAAATCTACCTACAAACATCTAGTTTCAAAGTGATTGTGAAGGTGATTAGCAAACTAACGACTGATGATTGGCTTGTAATATTCCTCTTTAGGGATTGGTTATAGTTTCTTCTAATTTTTAGATCTGTATCTTTGTGCTTCATATTTGTTTCTCTACATTTCAGGATCATACTTATTTTATGCTTTCAATCACACACATATTAATCACATTACATTTAGGGTTTACTCTAATACACTAGGCTAGATTATTTACACACTTTTCTCATAGCAACACTCACTTTTATCAGTGGAGGTGGAAATCACCAAAATGGGGGTTGACCAAGGTCAACCCCTAAATAGCCACCCATACACACAAACCCTCATATTTTTAGGTTTAGAAGGCTACAGGATCTCATATCTATAGTTATGAGTTTTTGCGACACCACGAGAATCCAAAAGTTAGATCTAAATCTCTATCATCCACATTTGATTTCTAGGTGCACATATTTAATTTCTAGGTGCACATATTTAATTTCTATTCTCTCTTCTAGCATTTACATTCGTAGATTTTGAAAAATCTAGTCATTTCATAGTTCTCTTGCAGCCATCTTCTTTCTCAATTTCAACCAACAAAGGAATAGAAACCCATTTTGACCCAAATCCGGTATTAGCATCACTTCATTAATTCTTGTGGTATTAATCTGATTTGAATTAAGGATGATTCATATTCTAATGTGCCTTAGAGATTTGGGGAACTTGTATCTTATTAGGTGATCCCCTTTTCTAATATGTAATATTCTTATGCAATTACCTTATGCGGCTCCAACCACTTGAACCTCATCCAATTTCTTTGTGGATTATTTGTCACCACTCAAAGAAAACACTATGGAATTTATAGGAGCCTCCTCCCATTGGGCATGATAGCACCAATGATACTTTGACACTAAGCAAGGGGAAGACTGAGCAAGAAGAGAGTTCAAGCATGTTGCCTTTGAGTGGTGAGGGAGAGCACATAGAGAAATTGAATGAGGTTCATGAGGTTGGAGCCACAAAAGGTAATTGGATAGTAATACAAAGAAAAAGGAAGAAAATTGAGTTCAACAAGCATATTTTATCCCATGCTAGAAATGAAGCAAAATCCTAAAAATGTGTTAATGTAGGTACAAATATGTACCCATGAATGACTAATGACATTTATTTTGGATTCTTAGATGGAAATGTTATTAGCATCATTGAATTGCTTCACTTATCATACCCATGGTTCCATCAATATTCCATATAAGTTGGTAAGAAAACCTTAGATGTCACCCTTTTTCTCATCCCAACTTCCGATCAATTTCAAGTTAGACTTGGTCTTCGTTGGTTCGCTTCCATGAAATATATAGTCTCTCCCATTCATAAGTGTCTAAAATTTCTGCATGGTGGAGAAATAATCATGATTAACCATAGTCTCTACCAACCTTTAGATACTCAAGGGAATTTTTACCTTGATTTATTTTGGCCTTGTATGCCTCAACCAGTCCAACCACACAAAGATAACTATTTCTTATCCTATCAAAAATTCAAGATTAAGAAGATTTGTGAACTTAGCAATTCCTTTCCTGTAGTTCCATCTCCATCTCCTTGTCCTAAACATAAACTTCTTCTTACACCTATTTATGCTTCAGTTCCATCTCTTATATCGTATAAACAACCTACAGTTGCTATCTCTCAACCTAGTGTGGTAACTTTAATTATCTCTCCTAAATAAGAAAGGGACTTGATGTTGATTGATCCTAAACCAAGCCAAATATCAAATAAAAATAAATGTAATTGTTGCACTCATGAGTGTCACCATAAACATCATGCTAGAGCCCATGTGTATGCTTATCAAAACCTTTCCTCCCCTAATGCACCTATTGATTCTTTGATTCCCTTTGATCAGCCTATGCATAGACCAAGGAAGGAAGTTAATCTTAAAAAGATGAAACTAAACAAAAATGAAAATTAGATTCAGATTAGAGATCCTATTTTGATTAATTTGGATGAATAAGACACTATTGATGATGATTTAAATATTTCTAATGCAAAGGATGAACATTCTAGTGATTCTAATGATATGTATGAGCTTACTGATATCAATCACTTTTTACCAGCTCGCTTTGCAAAATAATTATCTCTCAGTGATGAACAAAGTGACTCATCCTTACAAACTGGTCCTTGTTTAGAACTAGCTATTGTTCCATCTATCATGCTTTATGTTTCTCCTCTTGTGTATTACCCACCTTCCCTAAATGATACAAAATGAGATGAGGGGTAGGCAATATGCTTGATTAGCTCCTCTTGTATGGTAGATTCTTTGTGTTTTCCTATTGTAATGTAATTCCCTTGTGATGTGTTTCTTGTTATATGTTCTATTTAGATTTATTTAGACAACCCTTCTTGCTCTGTTAGTGCAAGATGATAAAGGAATTGATCTGTTTTGAGATTCCTCTATTTATATCTCATTTCTTTTATATGTTGTATGCATGTTAATTAATTTATGTGCTACTATTCATAAATGTGCCTTTGTGTTGTCTAATTGGGGATGACATAAAATGATAGATACCATTTATTTTAGTCTCCATGATTCCAACCCAAAAAGTCTCTTCTTTTTATCTCTAATGTAACCTTCTTCCATTATGCTTCTAGTTCTGATACCTTTGTGGTGCAGGAGCACCTAAGGGTTTGAGCCCTCAAATTTTGACGTGAAAGGCCTTATAATGGTCTTGGTTTGGGATAAGGTTGTTTAGGGTTGTTTAGGATTTGTGTGATGTGGTTTGGGATAGTTTTGTGCTTTGTTATGTGTTGTTAGTCCAAGAGACCTCTGTGATGTCCTGACTGCCAAAAATGGGACAAAATGTATAATTGGCACCTAGAATTCTTAGTTGGAAATATTTAGGGTGTTTTTGGATGTAGGACATGATTTGTATCTTTTTATAACCCCTTCATTTTGTTAGAGCAACAAATTATCAGAAAATATAAAAGATGCAAAATGTTGCTTGAGCAACATTTGTAACTTTCAAATATTACTCAACGACATTTGGATAAATGTTTCTTTTTTTCCTAATGGAAATTATGGGTCGGTTTGGGCATTTTTTTGGGCCTAGGGGACATATTTAAGGTTTTCCAAGAGATTCTACAAAGGTTGGACCAATTTTGGTTGGATTTTCAAGAAGGTTAGTAGTAGTCAATTCACTGTATTTACACAGTCAAATAGTTTCTATTTTCAAGCATTGTAAATGGATTGATATCCTTGTTTTAGTGTGTATTAGAGTTACATGTGATTATTTCCTTGTTCTATATTTACGTTTGGTAGGAATTAGTTGAGTTTTTAGTGTTGTGAATAAAATAATCCTTCCTGGTTTACTCACTTCCAGTGAGTGGGTTCTCTATGTAAAATGGTTCCACAATGGATGTCCACCATGGGATATTTATGGTCTATGGAGAAATTTGAGTGGAACCTATTTACATTTTCATTTCCTTTGTATAGTTTTTGGAAACAAGGTTTTTGAATTTTAAAGGCTTTCCCTAGGCGAGACAACTTGTGCCTGGCTAGGAGCAAGTAAGTAACAGTTAGTGTTTCGATGCATGGTTGGATTGAAAAAATGAAACTAGTGAATGGAGAGTTGTGTTTGGAATTTTTTTAAAAACCTAGAACTAGTGGTGTTAGTCTATGAATCCATCTTGTCAATATTTCATTGAATTTGAGATAATTCTCCCTATTAGCCCTATTTTTAAGAACACTGCCACAATATTCATTAAGGTAGTGTATGAACAATTTGGGAACCCCTAGCCCTATAAATATACAAGTTGGTAAAAAAGGGTATCTAGAATGGTGACTTGTTTGGTAAGTTTTTGAGTTATTAGGGTTTACGATCCTGATTAGGGCTATAAGAATTACTAGCCTTTCTGGTGCAGGGCACCTCCTGAAAGTTCCCTATTTCTTGCTTTGGTGTTTGTAATAAGGTGCATCCTTGAGATCACCCTTGTGTGTGTGTAGTTGTGTGGGTCTATAATGTAAGGTGAAGGACCTGAGGTGAAGTTATAAACCAAGGTTCCTGAAACCAGAGTTAGATCATGTTGTTTGGTTAGAAGTTATGTTTTAGGTCCTTAGTTAGGTTCTTGTCTTGTTTTTAACCTCTCCCACATCATTGGGGGTCGGTAAGCTTAACATTCTCCTAAAATAGAAACTTTCTTTTATGTTGCTAAAAAGTTGTCTTTTTGCAAATGTTGCATGAGCAACTTTTGCAAAATGTTGCTCGATGAATGACAACTTCTTTGTAAATGACCTCAACCACTTTCTGAAGCATGTGAAATGCCTACATGATGCTATCAGGAGAGATGATGCCATCCATGAAGGTTATATCACACTGTGTATGGAGCTTGATGTTCAAAGGAGGAATTGTAAAGTTCTACAATTTGATTTGGGAAGCCTGGAAAGGATAAAGGGGGCATCTTAAACCCTTAGACAAGTTAGGAGGCCTCCTTAGAAGAAATTTGAGGAGTTGGAATGATTAAGAAAGAAGCTTGGAGGAGTGGATAGGATTTGGATCCTATTAAGGCTTTCTTGTAGTGCACTCTGCATCAAGTGGTATCAGAGCCTGCTAAGATCTTGGAAGAAGTGAAGAATGGGTGATAAAACAGAAAGTTCTCAAGAGGAGGAAGTCCCCACTAGAATCACAAATGTGGAGTTGGCCAAAATTTTCAGAGAGCAAGTAGCCAAGAATAATAAAATGGAAGAGGAGATAAGGAAGTTGAAGGAACTCCATACAGAGAAGGAGGAAGGAGAAGATTATGAAGAAGAAGAAGAAGATACAGAGTAGGATGAAATAAGGAACATGCCTGCAGAGTAAGTAAAACTTCTTGAAGATCTTGAGAGGGTTGGAATAAGAGATCAGAAATTAGATATGCCCATGTTTTGTGGGAAAATGGATCCTAAAGAATGCATGGAAGCTTTAGAGAACTACTTTGAGTATGACAACATTTCCGAGAATCAAAAGGTTAAGGTTGCAAGTCTAGAATGAGAGGCACTGCCTTAATTTGGTGGAATTTTCTACAAAATTAAAGGAAGGAGGATGGGAGGAACCCTATCTCAACATGGAAGAATATGTTAGTTGAAGTCAAGAATAAATTTGTACCATAAGATTACGAAATCACCCTCCATAAGAAGCTGCAAAATCTAAGGCAGGAGGACCTTGATGTGAGTGGGTATACTGAAGAATTTCACAAAATGACCTTGAAGGAAAGAGTTCCCAAGAGTGAGAAGCAAAAAATTGCAAGGTATATCATTGGAATGAAATACAATATTCAAGATGAAATGAGCTTATTCAACCCTGAATCAATACACAAATGTTTTCAAATGGCATTGAAAATTGAAGAAAAGAAGAAAAGGAGAGGAGAAAAAAATAATAGAGGTAGAGGGAATAACTTTAGGGGAAGAGGAAGATTCAATGGAAAGGGTCCATTCCAAAGAAATCAAGGAGAGTTTAATAGTCATGAATCAGAAGGAGAACATAGTAATAGAGGCAGTTTCAGAGGTAGGAGACAAAACAAGAAGGGAAGATTTGGTGGAAGAGGACCTAGTGTCTTCACAAGGAAGTGTTTTACTTGTAATCAAGTTGGAAACCAGTCCTTTAGATGTCCTGAAAAGAGTGGCACCAATAGACAAGGAGGGGACATAAGAGTAAAACTCATTCAAGAAGATGATAACCAAAGTGTATCCTCATACCATTTTGCAACTTCAAGACCTGCAAATCCAGAATCAAGAGAATGTCTAATGATGCAAAGGACACTCCTAAGGGTACCTACTACTGTAGAGCCACCTCAAAGAAAGTTACTATTCAGAACAAGCTACAAGGTGAACAATAAGGTATGCAAAGTTATAGCTGATTCTAGATCCAATAATAATATTGCATCTAGGGAGTTAGTCACTAAGCTAAAGTTGCATGTAATCCCTCATCCTTTCCCTTATAAGGCTTCTTGGTTGACAAAAGAAAAACAAACCATTATCAATAAACAAGTTTGGGTAGATTTCAAAATAGGGGAGTATACAGACAAGGTTCTATGTGATATCACTGAAATGGATGCATGCCATCTGTTATTAGGTAGGCCTTGGAAATATGATGTAGATTCCAGACATGATGGAAAGTCCAATGTATATACTATAACTAAGGATGGTGTTAAATATGTAATGAACCCACTCCCTGACTGTGAGAAAGAAAAACATACTACTAGTACTATCTTGCACATGAGAGGGAAGGAATTCATGATATTAATAAAGGAGAAAGATACCCCTTGTTATGCCTTAGTAGTGAGGCCCAAAAATACACCATTGAAGGAGCCAAAGGTCAAAATTCCCACTAGGGATGTAGGGCCCAAAGAGGTGAAAGCACTGTTAGACCAGTACAATGGTATTATAGCTGAGAGCACACCAGAGTCCCTGCTACCTAAGAGGGAAATAAGTCACTATATAGACTTCATACCAGGAGCCATTCTTCCCAATAAGGTAGCATACAAGATGACCCCTGAATAAAATCAAGAGATAGAAAGGCAGATTGAAGAATTGTTGTCAAAAGTTCTAATTAGGAAGAGTGTGAGTCCTTGTGTTGTCTTTGTAGTCCTAACACCCAAGAAAGAAGGCACATGGAGGTTATGTATGGACTCTAGGGAAATCAATAGGATAACCATCAGATATAGTTTTCCTATGCCTAGAATAGAGGATTTGATGGACTGTTTGGGGGGTGCAAGCTATTACTCCAAGATAGATCTCAAGAGTGGCTACCATCAGATAAGAATCAGGGAGGGAGATGAATGGAAGACAACATTTAAGACCACAAAAGGAATCTATGAATGGATTTTGATGCCTTTTGGCCTTTCCAATGTTCCAAGCACATTTATGAGATTGATGAATGAGGTATTGAAACCCTTTCTTAACAAATTTGTTGGTGTATATCTTGATGACATTTTGATCTTTAGCAGGAGCAGAGAAGAGCACCTCAAACATTTAAACATGGTAATGGGAAGAATCCATGAGGATAAATATGGAGAAATGTGTATTCCTTCAAGAGGAACTTGTGTTCTTAGGCTTTGTGATCTCTAAGAACAATCTAAAAATGGATCTTTCCAAGCTTGAAGCCATCCTAAATTGGCCACCTCCTACTACTCCTTCAAAGGTAAAGAGTTTTCATGGTTCATCTAGCTTTTATAGGAAATTCATCATAAATTTTAGTGGCATATGTGCTCCCATTATCAATACCATAAAAGGTGGAAGGAAATGCATATTCTCATGGACTAATGAAGCTAATAAGTCCTTTGAGTTGTTAAAGAAAAAGATTGCAGAGCAGCCTATCCTAGTTCTACCAGACTTTCACAAAGTATTTACAGTAAATTGTGATGCAAGCAATAAAGTCATTGGGGAAGTCTTGAGCCAAGAAGGGAGACCAGTTGCTTTTTTTACTGAAAATCTCAATGAAGCTAAACAAAAGTTCTCTACTTATGATCTTGAAATGTATGGAATGGTTCAGTCACTTAGGAAGTGGAGGCATTATTTGATTGCCAAGGAGTTTTTTTTTTTACTGATAACCATGCACCTAGATTTCTAAACAAGCAGGAGAAACTTAATCATAGACATGTGAAGTGGATGGAGTTCTTACATGCATACACATTTTCTATCAAGCACAAGAAAGGAATTGTAAACAAAGTTGTTGATGCTCTTAGTAGGAGACACCTAACTACTCAAGACATCTAATTTGAGAGTGTTGGGATTCATGCCATGAAGGATATGTATGTTAAAGATGAAGATTTCAAAGAGGCTTATCAGATATGTACTGAAATGACAAACATATACCACACTGATTTCGCAGAGTTCATTGTGCAAGATGGTCTTCTTTTTAAAGGGAGTTCATTATGTGTCCCAAAGGGATCTATGAGGGAGAACATTATCAAAGAGAATCACTGTGAAAGCTTAGCTGGTCACTTTGGAGTCGACAAAACATTGGAGCTGGTCAGAAGATTCTACCACTGGACTGAATTGTAGACAGATGTTAGGAGTTTTGTGGAATGTTGTTCAGTTTTCCAAAAAGCCAAAGGAAACACATCCAATGATGGATTGTACACTCCTTTACCCATCCCTTCCAAACCTTGGGATTCAATAAATATGGACTTTATCCTAGGTCTCCCAAAGACCAAGTCTAGATTTGATAGCATTTATGTTGTAGTTGACAGATTTTCAAAGATGACACACTTTATCCCTTTTAGGACAACTCATGATGCATCTCACATAGCCACTTTTGGAGGACACTATGGAGAAAATTAGGAACAAATGTCTCTCTATCATCTTCATATCACCCACGGTCTGTTGGATAGACTGAAGTCATCAACAGGTCCCTTGGAAACCTTTTGAGATGTCTCACATAGGAATATGGAGCCACTGGGGGTACCATCATAGCACAAGCATAATTCTCATTCAGTGATTCAGTAAATTGGAGCACTAGTTTAACTCCATTCTAGATTGTTTATGGCACTCACCCTAGAGGGGTATTGGAACTCAGGGATATCACAGACATGGAAAAAAGGAGTGCACTAGCTGAACACTTCACTGAAGTAATAAAGAATATCCATGATCAAGTACAAATCAAACTACAACATACCACTAAGAAATATAAAGCCCATGCTGACAAAAAGAGGAGAGACCTACAATTCAAGGTAGGAGATTTAGTGATGATCCACCTTAAGAAGGAAAGACTACCTAAAGAAAAATACACAAAGCTTATGATGAAAAATCTTGGCCCTTTCAAGATTTTGAAGAGATGTGGCAACAATGCCTATAGAATTGATCTACCTTCTTACATTGGCTTATCACCTATTTTCAATATTGCATACATCTATTCTTACAATGGAGAAGTTAGTACTACTAATCTTATGTTAGTAATGACTGAGAGGGGGGGTGAACCAGTGGCCTTAGAAATTTATCCAATTTAAAATTTAATCCACCAATCAATACTTCTCTAATTATTAAGTCCCAACAAGATGCATGCCATTGAAATACTTGAAACAAATAACTGTCTGTCAGTTTACCTTGTCTGTCCTTATTCTCCTTGATAACTGACAAGCAGTAAACTGTATTTACCGATACTCAGTAAATGTGCAGAGTATACCAGTAAATCTATAAGTGCATATGTAGAATGTAAAACACTAAAGTAATAAACCATACACATAACACAAGGATTTTAACGTGGAAACCCTGTTAAGGGAAAAAACCATTGGGACCGGTACCCCAAATTTTGACTCTTCTAAAGTGAGCCCTGTTAGGAGCCAACCCTGTTAAAGGTTAAAAACACACTGTTAAGTGCAACCTTGTTAGAGGATTTTCAATACATAGGTTGTCACTAAGTATCTGGCATCTACGCTACCATCCTTGAA
>MU223476.1:3866966-3877296 GCA_018584345.1 Thuja plicata
AGTGATCCCTGTTAAAAGATCTTCCAACCCTGTTAGGAGTTGTACATTACAATGCAGTAGTATAGTGACCTGGTTAAGGGTCAGACCCTGTTAGGATTCTTTTACATATAACCCTATTAGGGGTGGTAGACTCACTGTCCAAGTGGTGAAGGCTACAACCTTCTGGTTATTTGATACAAACTGTGTCAACAAGATGAACTGTTGTTTGTGACACTGCTTGTCTAATCAGTTCATTTTATGCACCGATGCTTTAACCTCTTGTAAATAAATATAACAATCTAATCTATATTCTAAATGCTTCAACATAAACATCTATATTATCAACATATGATAAATATAGCTCTACTGTATCAACACTCTGTTCTGCTTGTCAATCTCTAGCTTTCGCAACTCTTCTCATTACAAATGACCTTCTATAAATACATACACCAAGTATTAGATCATGGGACCTATAGGAAAACTCTTCTTAACATCCTTGTTGGCTCTACCAAGTGCACAAGCATAATTACAACCGCGCAAGTCAATGCTGAACAGACGCGTCGCTTCACTAAGTCGGCTTCACCAATTTAATCATAACTTTGCAATCTTCTTGAAATATGTTTGGTGCATTTAGATTAATATCAACAACTCATAACTAATCATGAATATACACATGCATATCTTGAAGATAGGAACAAATTTATCAACACATTACATACGTCGGCCTTGAACCGTTATTCCTCCAGAACTATAACTGTTAATAACAGAATTACATATCTTTACTAAAAGTTCATATCTGGGTCTACGTATATGAACATAGCATAGTGAACATGTCAAAAACATGTATCTATCCATTCTGGTCTTCATCTCATCATATTGATAAGTACATATAGAAGTACTACTGTGTATTATATGTTGTCATCAATGACAAACATACTGTCAATCAACTGTTCAGAATCAAATCTCCAACATAAAGTTCTACAACTTGATTTGGGAAGCCTGGAAAGGATAAAGGGGGCATCTTGAACTCTTAGACAAGTCAGGTGTGGTGTAGTGGCACCCATGAAATTTTTTACATTTGACCACTAAGGTTATTCTCGGATGTTCAAATTCAAGTTGTCATGTATTACAAATTAATAATTCTGTAATGTTGCACCAAAAGGCTATGTGTACCCGATTAGGAATATAAAAAGGCATTATGTAACAATTTGTAACTGGAAATCTACATAAGAATACGAAGAGAATTGGGTAGTTGAATGGTTTGTAACCACCAAAAGATTTATCTTTAAATAGACATTATTGTAATCAAGTAGATGATCTTGGGGAGAATTAGTTATGGGTGAATAAATAGGAAAGATTATATGAAAATCCAAATGGCTCTCTAGCGGCAGCCAAAGAGCCATTCATTTGTAATTGCAAATAGTATTAATGGATTCATTGTTATTCTTAAATTATTTTTGAGTTGTCTCTCTATCGTTAATGATAATATTCTCATGCAAATCGGTCTTGGTTGTGTGGAAAGGTTTAGATGGAAATCGGGTTTTGAGAAACTGTCCCAGATTTAATGGTTATTGTTATTTATGTAAATGGTAAATGGTTATAGTTATTGATTTGGGTCTTTGAGTTATCAAGTTTCCTTGATTCCTTCATAAACAATGCTAAATGTTCTATTTTGTTTACATGTTCGGGTTTATATTAGTCTCATCTTGGGAAGATGGAGTCCATGTATTCTGAAGGGAATGTATGTAAGATGGAAATGGCTTTGCATGACAAAGAATGGATATTAATCCATAATAGTTCCTAAAAAACATTAAATTTATTCTTCTTTAGTGGAAAAGCAAGCTATGGAAGTTACTAAACTGTCCATGCCACATGGAAGAAGCCAAGAAACATGTTTTGACAGTCATCGTGGAAGAGACCCACGAAGAGAGGAAGTTCAAGTTGCAGAACTCTTTGCACTTAGAGTTGATAAAGGAAAACATGTATCACTCCTACAATGACCACCAAGATCATCATAATCAAGAGCGTGGGTGACTCGGCCTTTAAATCGGTTAAAAGGTAGTGGAGTATCATGTCATCGTAATTGGAGCTTGGTATTTGGAAATAGAAACAAAGGTGGTGGATTTGGTTTTCAGAGTTATGGGATATGGCCAAGTGATATCAAAGACCCCATCCAAAGATGACAGCCAACAAACCATTATATTTCAAGCTTGGTTTTGAGATAAGGAAGGTGGCAGACATTTTGTTTATACGTTCATGAGAGCATGGCGACACTCGACCCGCATGGTATGAAGAGTCCGTAAACACAAATAAGCTATGGTGAGTTGGTTTGAATATTTTAGAGAATTATGAAACATATCAATTTAATATATATGGAATGGTGAGTTATTATTTAATGATGATTGGATTAGAATATGCATTTGATGGCATTATATTGTTAAGATTGACATTGTTATTATTGTCTCTGTTGGAATATTGAAAGGTAGAGATCCTCTGATCAAAGTTTGTAGAGAAAGACAAAGAAGATATGCAGATTTGAAGACCCCATCAATTTCCTCTACATTAGAATGGTATCAGATCTCAGAAGGTTCTGAGCATGTGGATTGGATCTACACTGGACAACATTATCATTATTATTTTGGTTCCTGTTATAAAGTTTTATGGTTGCAGATTTGGTGCCAGTTCATTCAGCTCCAAATGGGTGGACATGGAGGTCTACCAAAGGCCATGGGATGGTCTTGTGTGTCACCAATAGACTAGGGAGAGAGGCATGAAGGACTCCCAGGTGAGGGACAAAGGTTATTGCAGCAGCTTGGAGGAGTGGACTGTGAAATGGGAAGCACCATGGAGGAAGCAATATAAACTCCATTGGTAGGAGTCAGAGTTGAAGGAAAGTGATAACACAGAGGAGGTGTTGATGCAGTGCTGAAGATGAGGCCAAAGATTCATTTGTAGTCTCACCAAGGTGTTTCCATGGGACATGGAAACATTTGAAGTCTGGCAGTATGGTGCAGTGGCACCCATGAAAACATTTACATTTGACCACTAAGGTTATTCTCGGATGTTCAAATTCAAGTTGTCATGTATTGCAAAGTAACAATTTTGTAATGTTGCACCAAATGGATATGTGTACCCAATTAGGAATATAAAAAGGCATTATGTAACAATTTTTAACTGAAAATCTACATAAGAATATGAAGGGACTTGGGTAGTTGAACGATTTGTAACTGTCGAAAGCTTTGTCTTTAAATAGACATTATTGTAATCGAGTAGATGATCTTGGGGAGAATTAGTTACAGGTGAATAGAGAGGAAAGATTATAGGAAAATCCAAATGGCTCTCTAGCGGTAGCCAGAGAGCCATTCATTTGTAATTGTAGATAGTATTAATGGAGTCATTTTTATTCTTAAATTGTTTTTGAGTTGTCTCTCTATCATTAATGATAATAGTCTCATGCAAACGGTCTTGGTTGTGTGGAAAGGTTTAGATGGAAATTGGGTTCTGAGAAACTATCCCAGATTTAATGGTTATTGTTGTTTATGTAAATGGTAAATGGTTATGGTTATTGATTCCTGTCTTTGAGTTATCGGGTTTCCTTGAGTCCTTCATAAACAATGTTAAATGTTCTATTTTGTTTACATGTTTGGGTTTAAATTAGTCTCATCTTGGGAAGATGGAGGTCATGTATTATGTAGGGAATGTATGTAAGATGGAAACAACTTCGCATGACAAAGAATGGATATTAATCCATAACGGTTCCAAGAAACTATTATATGTATTCTTTTTTAGTGGTGAAGAAAGCTATGAAAGTTACTAAATTGTCCATGTTGCGTGGAAGAAGTTGAGAAACATGTTTCAACAGTCATCGTGGAAGAGACCCACGAAGAGAGGAAGTTCAAGTTGCAGAACTCTTTGCACTTAGAGCCGACAAAGGACAACACGTATCACTCCTACAAGAACCACAAAGATCATAGTAATCAAGAGCGTGGGTGACTCGGCCCTTGAATCATTGAAAAGGTGGTGGAGTATCGTGCCATCATAATTGGAGCTCAGTATTTGGAAATAGCAATAAAGGTGGCAGATTTAGTTTTCAGAGTTATGGGATATGGCCGAGTCATATCGAAGACCCCATCCAAAGATGAAAGCCAACAAACCGTTATATGTTGAGCTTGGTTTTGAGATAAGGAAGGTGGGGGAAATTTTTTGTATACATTCATGAGAGCATGGCAACAACTGACTCACATGGTATGAAGAGTCCATAAACACAAATCGGCTATGGTGAGTTGGTTTGAATATTGGAGAGAATTATGAAACATCTCAAGTTAATATATATGGAATGGTGAGTTATTATTAAATGATGATTATGGAGTAGAATATGCAGTTGATGCCATTATATTATTAAGATTGGCATTGTTATTATTGTCTCTGTTGGAATATTGAAAGGTAGAGAGCCTCTAATCAAAGTTTGTAAAGAAAGACAAAGAAGATATGCAGATTTGAAGACCACATCAATTTCCTCTGCATCAAGGAGGCATCCTTAGAATAAATTTGAGGATTTGTAATGATTAAGAAAGAAAATTGGAGGAGTGGATAGGATTTGGAGCCCAATAAGGCTTTCTTGTAGTGCACTCTACATCACCTTCACTTATAAACTCGATAAATAAATGGTTGAACTATGGACCAAGATCTTTAAGAATGGATGTAAAATGATGAAATTGGAGTGTGTCCAATCTTGGAAAGTTATTGGTGTGATTTTATGAAGTTTTGTGGAATCTACCCTAGTAGGTTCAAGGAAGAGTTGATCCCCCTTTGGTAGAGAGGGCGTTGGGAATTAGGAGAAAGAAACTAAGTGTTTCCTCCTAGGTTAGGGTTAGAAAACAAAACCTTAGTAGGTCTAGAAAGGGACCTAAGTAGAGTAAGATGAATCAAGGTAGGAGCCTCCCTAGAAGATTGGTATAAGAGCCTAAAATATTTTGGCTAGGAAGTATATGTTTGATTTGAAATCAGTAGGTGAGACAAGGATGGTGACCAATGCAAAGTTGGAAAGAAAGGTTGATGACCAAGAGGAGGAGAATAGACTCATAAGGGAGATATTAGCCTAAATGGAGAGTAATCTTGGTGAAGTGCAAGCCAAGATAAAATAAGTGAGTGAAAAATTCAAAGAGACAGAAGGTAAAGGAAAGTCAGTGGTAGTTAAGGATGAAGTGCTAGAGCCTGATCTTGTTTTGCAAGAAGACCCATTACTTAGAGCTTTGAAATCCATGGGTGGAAAATCACTAGAAGGTGTACCATTTTTTAGTGGAAAAATGGATCTAGAGGTAGTGATGGAGTGGATAGAAGGATTAGAAAACCACTTTGAGTGTGAGAATGTGACAGGAGCACAAAAAGTGAAGGTGGCAAAGACTAGGCTGAGAGGAACTGCACTAACATGGTGGAAATTTGTACAAGATGAGAGACAAAAAGAAGGGAAGAACCCCATATCCACTTGGAAGGGTATGGTTTCTAAGATTAGGGAAACTTATATCCTTGATGATTATGATATATGACTCCATAAGAAGAGATAGAATTTAAGACAAAAAGAATTAGAGGTAAGTGCCTATACTGAAGAGTTCTACACATTATGTCTAAGGTCCAAGGTGACAGAAGATGAAAGAATAAAAGTGGAACACTATCTCAATGGGTTAACATGGAGTATACAAGAGGAAATAAATTTATTGACACCTAACATAGTGTATAAATTTTACCAATTGGCTCTAAAGGTAGAAGAAAAGACCAAGAAAAAGCATGAAGCCAATAACAGGGGTAGAGGAAGAGGTAGAGACTCAAGAGGTCATAGAGGTAACTATGGTGGTAGAGGGAATGAATCTAGACCACAAGGTGAGTCAATATTTATAGAGAAGAGTAATGGATCTAGTGGCAGAGGTAGTTATAGAAGAGGAAGAGTTCCTAATAGTGGTGGTAGAGGAAGATTTGGATGAGGTTCTAGCAGAGGTTCATCTTTTGCAAATATGAAATTCTACAACTACCACCAATTTGGAAACCCTGCATATAGGTTCCCTAACAAAGAAAAATCTTCTCAATCAGAGAGAAGAGTCAATTATGTGCAAGAAGACACCATTAGTGTGAAGTCCCCTGAGATCAAACTTGATTTTAGAGAGTGGGGAAATATTATGATAAGAAGAGTTTTGATTAAAGAACAAGTTAGAGAAGAGCCTAAGAAGAGGAGATCACTCTTCAAGGTGAAGTGTAAGAATGTTAGAAAAGTGTGTAAGGTGATAATTGAATCAAGGTCAACTTATAACATAATATCAAAGGAAGAAGTGAGAAAACTTGGATTGTCTAGGATACCTCATGAACATCCTTATAGAGCATGGTTGAATAAAGGAAAACATGTCTTAGTCAATGAGAAAGCATGGATTGAATTTGTATAATGACAATATTCTCTATGATGTAATACCCATGGATGATTTCTATCTCTTATTGGGGAGACCATGGTAGTTTGATAGGAAAGCCATGCACAATGGGGAGACGAACTCATATTCATTTTAGAAGGATGTGGTAACTTACAAGATACAGTCTTTTGGTGGAGGAAGAAGGGGCGAAGGAAATTACTAATGTGTTGGTAGTTGGTGGGAAATAATTCCTACAAGACCTCAAGAGGTAAGAAGAAGAAAGTCTTGATGTTATGATGAATCCTATGGAGGAGAAGAAAACTAAACCAACACCTTTACTCAAGGAAGTACAACAACTTTTGGAGAAATTGAAGGACATTTTTAGTAATGGATCACCTGTAGCCCTACCACCTTAGAGGAAAGTAAGTCACCAAATTGACTTCATACCAGGGGCATCATTGCCCAATAAATTTGCATATAAAATGACTCTTGAACATAATAAGGAACTAGCAAGACAAGTACAAGAGTTACTTGATCAAGGTTTGATAAAGAAGAGCATAAGTCCTTGTGTAGTGCCAATGGTGTTAGCATAAAAAAAAGGAGTTAAGTGCAGAATTTACATTGACTCTAGATTAATAAAAAAAATAACAATTAGATATAGGTTTCCAATCCCTAGGATTGAGGACCTAATGGATTGTCTTGGAGGGGCTCAATATTTTACAAATTTGGATCTCAAGAGTGGTTACCATCAAATATGGATTAAGGAAGGGAATGACTGGAAGATAGCTTTTAAAAAAATAGAAGGGCTATATGAGTGGCTTGTAATTCCATTTGAGCTTACTAATGCCCCTATCACCTTCATGAGATTGATGAATGAAGTGTTGAAGGACTACATAGGAAGATTTGTGGTGGTTTATCTTGATGATATACTCATATTTAGTAAGACTAAGGAAGAACACCTTGAACATTTGGAGATTGTGTTAAGGAGATTTCATGAGGAGAAGTTGGCTAACAACTTGGAGAAGTGTGAGTTCTTGAAGCAAGAATTGATATACCTTGGTTTTGTGGTATCACAAGGGACATTGAAGATGGATCCTAGAAAAGTGGAGGCTATTCTAAATTGTCCCACTCCTACATATGGTACTGAGGTAAGAATTTTTCATGGGCTTTCCCAATTCTATAGGAAATTTATTAGGGGATTTAGTGCAATCTGTGCCCCAATCTTAGATACCATTAAAGGTGGGTTGAAAACTAAATTTAGGTGGACTGAGGAAGCTAGTAGAGGGTTTGAGATGTTGAAGAAAAAAGTAGCCACCCAACCTATCCTTGCACTACCAAGTTTTGATAGATTGTTTACCCTAGAGTGTGATGCTAGCAGTATAGCAGTGGGAGTTGTTTTAAATGAAGAGGGTATACTAGTAGCTTTCTATAGTGAAAATTTAAATGAGGCCAAGAATAAGTACTCCTCATATGACCTAGAACTATATGCCCTAGTCCAAGCCCTTAGGAAGTGGAGACACTATCTCCTACCCAAAGAGTTTGTGGTGTTTACTAATAACCAAGCTTTGAGCTTTATCAATTCCCAAGACAAGCTAAGTAATAGGTATATTAAGTGGATGAAATTTCTACAATCCTATACATTTAATATTAAGAGAAAGAAAATAAAATTGAACAAGTTTGTAGATGCTTTGAGAAGGAGGCTTCTTATTATTCAAGAAGTGCAGTTGCATAAAATAGGAGTGAAAAATTGTAAGGATCTTTACCAAGAAGATGAAGACTTCTCAGAGACCTACAAGGTATGTAAAGAGTTTAGTAATCATTTCCATAGTCATTTTGCAGACTACACATTGTAGAATGGGCTATTGTTTAGAGGAGGACAATTATCTATGCCTAAGGGATCTATGAGGGAAAATATCATGCAAGAGAAACATAATGGAAGTCTTAGTGGACATTTTGGACTCAATAATACTCTTGAGCTAGTTTAGAGATTCTATTAATGGCCTAGGATGCATAAAGACATTAGGAAGTATGTGGAACAATGCATTATTTGTCACAAAGAAAATGGGACTTCCTCTAATGCTTGTTTATAACAACCACTTCGCCATTCCCAATAGGCCATAGGAATATATCAGCATGGACTTCATTTCTGGCTTACCAAGGACAAATTCTAATTTTGATAATATCTTTGTAGTTGTTGATAGGTTCAGTAAGATGAGCCATTTTATTCCATGAAAAACTACAGATGATGCTAGTTACATTGCTCAATTTTTTTTAGGGAGATTGCTAGAATCCATGGATTGCACCTTAGTATTGTTTCATACATGGATGTAAAATTCATGGGACATTTTTGGAAGAAATTATGGAAGAGACTGGGAACTAATTTTTCATTTGGATCTTATTATCATCCCCAGACTGGTGATGAAACAAAGGTCATTAACAAGGTCATGGGTAACCTTCTAAGGTGCTTGAAAAAGGAATATGGATAGGTATGGGATCAAGTTTTACCATAGGCAGAGCTTTCCTATAATGATAGTGTGAATAGAACAACTGGTAAAAGTCCTTTTGCAATGGTTTATGGAATTCATCCCAGGGGTGTTTGTGAACTTAGAGATTTAGGAATCATGGAGGGTAGAGGTGGAAATTCAGAGGATTTCACTTAAACAATGAAAGAGGTGCATGATCAAGTCAAGAAGACACTCACAAAGGAAACACAAAGATTGAAACCCAAGGTAGATGAAAGGAAAAAAGGAATTGCAGTTTGAAGTGGGAGACTTAGTATTGGTACATTTGAATAAATCCAGATTGAAGAAAGGCACACCTATTAAGTTACAGATGAGATGGATAGGACCTTGTAAAGTCCTATTAAAATATGAAGTAAATACCTACAAAATAGATCTACCCATAGATTTGGCAATTTCACCTGTGTTCAATGTGCAAGACTTAATAAAATACAAAAGTACAATACCAAAGGGGACTAAGAACGCTTCTGATGTTGAGGAACAAGTAATTGGTGATGTAATCTTACCATCTAAGAGAAAGCCACTAGCATAAATACTACTAAAATCTAGAGTTAAGAAGAAGACTAGACATGGACTGTACATAGAACACCTCATCAAATGGAAATGACTTCTTGAAGTAGAGGCCACAGGGGAAAGAAGAAGCTGATTTCAAGAAGTTGGGAATAGTGTTGGAATTACTAGAATGATGTACTAAGAGGGGAGGGGTGAATCAGTACCTCTAAAACTTTTATGTGATTAGCCCATTAACCATTGTGTCATCTGATTTGTATATTCACCTATCTATCTATTCAGCTTTCTTTGTGCATGTGAAATCATGACATAAATTATTTACATGTGTAAACATTCAAGAAACATACATGAAAGTAAATAACACATAACACAAGATATGATATCGTAGAAAACTCCTGTTAGGAAGTAAAAATTGCGGTGGGGATATCACCCAAAAAACTTCACTATCTACAGATAAGAAGGGAGCCGATTAAGGATTACAATTTGATCACTTCTGATGATCTACCCTATTAGGAGTATTAGAGTGGAGACATGTTAGGATATACTTCATTTGAAGCTTTAGCAACACCGTTAAGTGTGTTGGTTCCCAAAATAGCAGATTGAAATTATGCTTGCTCTGGCCAACGAACAGGTTTAATTCCTCAGGAACTTAAACCTCTGCAATTTAGGCTTTGATCGCCAAGGCTGGTAGGCCTAATTATAATACGCTTTCTTGGATGACTGAATGAATTCTGTAAATAAAATAATATAGTGAATTGCTTTGATAAAAAAGATAATAAATCTTAACTAAATTTATAATAAAGACCAGTGCCTATTCCTTATCCTAATGTGATTACTATGTGTGATTTCTTTAATTGATGATCAATGCCAAAATTCCTCAAATTCAATCTATTAACGACAATGTGACACTTTGAATTAAAACGTATAACT